>PVJO010008490.1:0-74625 GCA_004026905.1 Hystrix cristata | reverse complement strand
TTCATTATTCTGTGCTTTTGCTGAATTTCTGGAATCTTGATTATTATATGTCTTGGTGAGGATTTATTTTGGTTATGAGTAATTGGGATTCTATATGCCTCACTTATCTGTATATCAAGTTCTTTTCTCATGCTTGGGAAGTTTTCCATCATTACTTCTGTAAATAATCTCTTTATATCCTTCGTATTGTCTCCTGCTGATTCATTTACTCCTATCACTCTTATATTGTTCCTCTTAGCATCATCTTGCAGATGTTGTAGTGATTTTTCATATTCTCTAGTTATTTTCAACAGGTTTTTCTTTTCATTCTCACTGATTGCTGACCTGTCTTCTAGTTCTGAGATTCTATCTTCACTATCCTTCATTCGGCTTCGTATACTTTCCAGCGAGTTTTTTATTTCTTGTATATCTGTTTGGATCTGTTTCATGGGCTCCATTTCTTTGCTAAGTTTTATATTCAAATTTTCGATTGTTTTTCTTAGTTCATCTGTTTTTTTTATCTGTGTCTACCCTGAATTCACTAAGCAAATCTTTCATTAAATCGGTCATCTCTTTTTCTGACCTGGTTGGTCTATTACCTCTAGCCTGATGTTCTCTATTGTTGTGCCTATCTGTTTTTGAACTTCTGTTGCTATCATCTCTGAGAGTTTGGTTGGGTGACTTCTGTCATCTTCGATGTCATTGTCTTCTGTATTTATGCTGGTTGGGCTTGGGGTCTGGGGTTGCATTTTGCTTCTATGTCTGGTCATTTTATTTGTATACATATGTACTTTATCCCTCTTAGTTTGTTCTCCGAGTTGGTTTGATATTTTCTTTGTATAAGGTTACAAAAAGATAGGTAATAGCGTCCTCCTTGGGAATGTCTGTTTTTGCGGTTTCTTCTGGGTATATATGTTTCTTGGATCTTATGACATTTAGACCTCCAGGGTTATCTTCAATGACAAGGTAATGGTTGGTTCCACTTGGTAATGGTGACTTCAGAGAGGAGAAGGGAAAAGAGAATAACAAAGCAAAAAGCTAAAAGAGGGACAATGGGAGAAGAAAGAGGGGGAAAAAACAAACATACAAACAACCAAAAAAAAACAACCAACAACAGCAAAAATAAAGTCTGGGGGGAAAAGCAGAAGACAGTGTTACCCGTGTTGAGTCCCCGACATTATGCCTAAATGTTGATGGATCCAGACCCTGCCGGTGCACGGGCGAGCTGCACGCCGCCCATGGCGTGGTGGGCGTGTGGGCAGGTCTGCAGAATGGCGCGCACCTTTCTCACCTCAGCGGCCGTATTCTCCTGTTTAGGAGGCTGCTTGCGCCATCCCAGTTGTCTCACGGGAACCGGTCAGGTCCTTACAGATCTCATTCTGAGTTTAAAGTCGATTTCAATTACAATTTAAGGCATTGCCACATAACTTTTTTTTTCCTTTTTAATTTTTGTTGTACATGTATGTGTCCTCCACCACAACTTTAAACTCCTTGAAGAGAGAGTTGGCTTTTTATTTTTGACTTTCCAGGTGGATATGATAACCTGGTGCTTAGTAAGTGCTCCATAAACTGCTGCCAAATCCAGGAGGTTTAATCTTTTTCTGTTATGCCAGAAAACTTTGCTCAAGTAGTTATATCCCCTCCTTTATCTCTTCTCAAGACTACGCATCACAAAAACAAACAAGAAAGCACATCACCATCTTCAGCCTTTCATCTTAGTCCCATATTTGGAAAGAGTAGTCAGTTATTGCTTCAAACTCTTTATCCTCCTATTGATTCTTCAATGCACTGAAATTTGACTTTTATTCCATCACTCCAGTGAAATTGTTCTTACCAATGACATCAATTGCTTCCTAATTGTGAAACTCAAGCTTTATAAATTGTTGACCTTTCCCCTTTTCCTGAAAATTCTTATTAATTTGGATTTTGTGACATCACATTCCCTGAAAAGTGTCATTTCTGAATGCTAATCAGTTAATCCATCATTACTTTGCTTAATGCTGGTGTCTAAAGAGGCCTTTATTAATTCTTTTGTTCCTTACGCTCCCTGGGTAATTTCATCTAATTTCACATCTTCCATCATTTTGCTTTCAGAATTCTACTTCCAGTGTGTAATAATTACTGTGACTCATAATACCCTCATACTTTATATGTTAAAATTGAATTAAGCTTTTTTCCTCAGCCATGACTCCTTTTATATTTCCTTTCCCAGTGAATTAGCACAAGAGTCCGAGTACTGACTATTGTCTTTTCCCAGGCTTCTTTACTAGATTACATAATAAATACATTTCAAGGCAAATTTATTCCTCTATGTATTCCAGGTGAGCTTTTGTATTAGTTATCAGAGAAACCAAATTACACTGTTTAAAGCAGCATATTATCTCAAAGTTTCTGTAGGCCAGGAGTCCAGGCATGGCTTAGTTGAGACCTCTGCTCAGGGTTCCACCAAGCTGTGGTTAAGTTGGTGGCTGCAAGGAGGTTCCTATCTGAGGTTTACAGTTGTCTTCTAAGATCACATGGTTGCTGCCAAATCCATTTCCCTGCAGCTGTAAAACTCATGGCAGTATGACTTTTCAAGGCCAGTAAGAGAGTATGACTTGTTCCCTCTCTTTTATATAACTTACTTGATTAGTTCAGGCTTGTCCAGACACTGTCTCTTTGATTAACTCAAAGCCAGCTGATTAAGAAACTTAATTACCCTTTGCCATAGTGGTGTAACACAATAATGGAAGAGACTATCACATTGCATTTATTGTACTTTTTGGTTAGAAGTGAGTTTTAGATCCCACTGGCACTCAAATGGTGGAACATTATACCAGGGAATGGATTGTTGGAAATCATCCTGAAATTCTGCCTTCTGGCTTAAAAAAAGGTATATATATATATATATATATATATATATATATACACAAAAATGTAATTTTGACATATGACAAAGTTGAATACAAAGAGAAAAATTATAGAACTTTACTTTGAAGTCTTTGAGTTTAAAGGAAATGGCATATATTTGAAAGATGGAGAAAATTACTTCTGTGCTTATTCTACCTTACACTCTCTTGGGCAGAAGATATGTCCAAGTATCTAAACTTTAGATTACATTATAAGATACTAAAAGGCATAATTAAATACATAGCTATGAAAGACAGACATTTAATTACATAATTGCATAACTGACTTAATTTGAGAATCATTTTACCACATGTTAGTGTTATTTGTATTAAGAGTATAAATGTAATATAATGGCTATAAGTAAGTGGTTTTCTTAGTGTACATTAATTGAACTTTTCCAGCCAGGCATTTTTAAGAATACATTTGACAGACTGATTTTCATCAGAAATAACAATCTTTTCTCAGAATAGGTAGTTCAGGCATCACTTAATGTTGTTTTCTTAAACTTTTAAACAGTATATCTACTGAAATTCCTTTATTCACAACTTCCCTGCCCGGCCCCATCTCCTTGGAGGGCACACTCTGTAGCTCCTCTTCATTGTATGCTTCAGACAGATTCCCTGAAGTTAACAGGCCAGCTGTTAGGGAATGAGATCTGTGGAGAAATCTGCTGTTTTATGATTCCACTGGTACTCAGTAGAAAACAGCATGGCTTGAGGATCCCTCTCCTTTTGATATTGGCAGTTCCTGTTGTGCATAGTCATGTGAAGCCAGCACGTAAGTCCCTACAGATAGGTTGTCACTTCTCTACTTTCCCTCTCTTTTGCCTGGGCAACTGCCACGCTGATGCACTGCAGCCATTCTTCTGCATTCTTCTCATCCTTGGCCTTGAAAACATAGGTTTTATTGTCTGTGAAGATTTCAAAAGCCCGAGGGAGCGAGCGGTCCCTGCGTTTCTTGGCTACAGCTTTCACACTCTGTACTTTGCTGAGTTCTATTGGAGACTCATCAGGATCGTCTTTCTGAAATGTATGGGAAGGAAAAAACATGAACTGGCTCCAGATCTCTGGCTACTGGGGAATTTTCTAGGACAACCAGATCATTTTACTTCTCATGGCTGAAGACCTTTGGTTATTTTGGATGGTACGGGTCAAAGAATCATTAGAATAACTAAAAGAATAAGCAATAAGGCTCTCTTTTAGGACATAAGTTGATAGAAGTCAGTTGTAAATTATTATATGTGGGACTGGCAAAATGCTTAATTCATAGTTCTTTGATTTTCTATTGATATTGACACTGTATTAATACAGCAAAAGACAGCAGTACAATTTGGAGTACTATTAAATTAGAATTCCAGATAATATGGGATGCACAACATTGGATTTTCCTTTGTGCTAACTCTGAGAAAGGATTTGCCATGCCCAGTGTTTGAGTAGATGAAACTGTTTTGAAATCCCTGCAGCTTTGGAAGAATGCTTTGTCTACAAGTACACTGTGAAGGAATATTTATTGATGTTACATTTATCTTTTATAAAAGCAGAGGCTTAAGGATCTCTGCAACATCAGGATCATCACTGTAGGCTAGTGTGAATGGTTCTAAGGGAATTAAATACTTTTCTAAAATAATTTTAGATCTTTAAAGTCCCTGAGTACGTTTTGCCTACTGGAGAATGTAACTGTGGTTGAGAATCTTGCCAATTGTTCTTTCCCACGTCCCCTTTTACAATTACACTTCTTTCACTTTGCAATGAAAAGGCACCCTTCTTACCCATCCCAAACTTTTTATGGTGCATTGTTAGACCTTCAGGAGCACCCAACAAACAAACAACAATTCAACATACTGATGTCAAGGAAATATCCATCAACCAAGGAAACCTTATTACTTTCCATCCATTTCATTAAGATATAGCATTTCTTTTTTAATGTTTAGTAATTATTTATTAAATTTGCTATTATACTTATGATTTTTATGAATCATATAACCTTCAAAATATAACACAATCATAAAAATCTTGATACTTAGAGACTGATGGTCACAAGGAGATACTGCAAATTTCAGTGTATATCAGTGGTTTCATTATAATGAAAAGGAATTGGGCAGTTGAAATAAAATACTATGGAGAGATAGAAAAGAAATGTGATTTCAAGAAAAAGAAACTATGTAAATATTTCTATTAAAGAGGAGTTAATTTTTATATTAAAAAAATGAATGATAGTATGTATAAAAGTGCTATGGTATTTTATTCCAATAATTACTTTTAAAGAGTAGATTTGATATTTTTTATTTTAAAATGTTAATATTTACAATTTAACATGAATTCCAGTTTTCAAAACTATTTAAATTTATGATAAAGGTGTTGATTCTACTTAAAATGCTGCAGGGTACTGCATGGATTTCTCAAAATTCTTTTAAGGGATGTATAGGATAAACTTTGAAGACATCTGTACTAGACAAGACTTTATTAGCCTTTGGTTTATATTAAGCATTTGACAGTATTTCTTCAAATTAGTCTATAGTATAGAAATTGATGCATGGAGGAACTAATGAGAAAAATAAAATGTTGTCATAGTAATCTAAAGAGGAACAGTGAATCAACTAAGGTAGGAATAGAGAGAAAATCAAAGGACAGTCTGACTAGTTGAGTGGCAGAGGTCAAGACCTAAAGAATGCAAAAGTAAAAAATTACACCGTAGTCTTTCAGCCTCAGTTTTCACTTGAAAATGTATATTTCTCTCATTTTATTTATTATTTATTTATATATTTATTTACCAAGAACATGTATTGGTACATTGTAGATACACATTATGATAACATTCATCATAGTTAATTTGTACCTGTACATGATACATCTTGGTTCCCCCCCACCCCTCCCTTTTTCTCCCCCTCCCCTCCTTATTTACAGTAACTTTATTTATATTCTCCATTTTTTTCTCTTTTTCTTTTCTTTCTCTTTTCCTTTCTTGCCCCCTCTTCCCCCTCTAGTTCTCTTCCCATTTAAATATTATCTTTCTTTTTCAAATATCTATTATATCTTTTTGTCCTTATTTACATTTTAAAGAAACTTCAGTAGGATTGGTTATTGTGTTCCTGAGGATTTGAGGTATTATGCTGTAGCCCTCATATTATACTATATTATTTACCACTATTTGAGCCATATGTTTTATCATATTCTGAATGCCAAACCATTATTTTCTGATAAAGATTTCAAACAAGTCAGCTAATTTTATAATAGCTTATTCTTTAAGATTTACTTAAAGGCCCTGAATTAAGAAGTATACAGGACACTGTTTGAGTTCTGGAAGATATTCTGTTTTTTTTTTTTTTTTTTTGGTGCTGGGGATTGATCTCAGGACCTTGCGCTTGCTAGGCAAGCACTCTAACCACTGAGCTAAGTCCCCAGCCCCCTGGAAGATTTTCTTAGAGAATATCTGTTTTATTTTGAGGGGGCTGAGAAATCATTACATCTTCACTTCCATTCCTGATTTCTTGAATAAGTACAGGAAATTTAGATGGTCGATTTAAACATTTAAAAATGCTTCAATGTGAGCCTATGTCAAAAAATATTTCTGTAAATTTTCAATAACTGTTTAAGTTGAACATGTCATCATACTTTCATTTCAGAAGATCTTCTGCCACAGAAAAGCCTATGTCTATGCTACAATACAGGTGAAGAAAGCAACTCAAGTTCAAAGTGTCACAAAAATACTGTTTCATTAGAAAAGTTAACATAAAGTTTTATTAATTAAAGCTCTGGTCAGAGGTTGTCATAGTTCAGATGCATCACACTTGATTCCTGTTGAGTAGAATGTTCAAATAAGTTGAGAATGCTAAAGACATGGTAATATGTCTAGAGTAAAATATAACTTTTAATTAATTTAACACCTTTCATTAATTATTATAGTTTGATTTATATGATTGTGAAATGTATATGTCAACTTGACTGGGCTAACAGGTACCCAGCTAGCTGTTAGAACGTGATTGCTGAGTGACAGTATTTCTGAGTCCATGACAGTATTTCCAGAAGAGATTAACATTTGAATCTGTGGACTGAGTAAAGAGGATCCACCCTTGTCAGTGTGGGTGGGCACCAGCCAATCTGCTGGGAGCTTGAGTAGAACAAAAAGTCAGAGGAAATCAAGTTTACTTCCTCTATTTGAGTTGATACATCTTTTCTCCTGCCCTTGAATATCAGACCTCCTTCTCCCTTGGCCTTTTGATTCTGGGATTTACACTAGCCTCTCTTCCACTCTCATCCCTTGTTCTAGGCTTTTGGTTACCAAGTGTGGAGTAATCACTGACTCTCCTGATTCTCAGCTACTCAGGAATTGGACTGAATTATACCATCAGTTTTTCTGGTTCTCCAGCTTGCTGATGGCATACCATGGAACTTCTTAGTCTCTTTTACTGCATGGACTAATTTCCATAAAAATCCTTGCTCTCTCTCTATATATATTCTATTGGTTCTGATTCTTTGGAGATTGCTAATATGGTTCGCCATTGGCTCTGTACTTTAATTGTCCATGGAGGCAGTGGAGTATACTCATTTAAGAACATGATTTGGTGTCACATTGCCTGAGCTGGGCTCCAGATTTACCTTTCTTCATTTTATTGGTGCTATCCTGTGACAAGCCAATTAAATTCTTTGCACCTCAGATTTCTCATCTGTAAAATGACAATAATAATAGTGCCAGTGTCATAGAATTGTTCTGAGCATTATTTGAAGCAATTTGGAGTGGCATGTAAGACGCACTGAATAAATGCTAGGTTTTTTTTTTATTATATATCAAAATAGCCAAGGAGTGGTTCAAGATCTCATTCCCCCTGATCCTGAATGAGTAGAATTTAATAATAAAAACTATTTTGCAAAGAATAATAGGGGATGACTTTGCATTGCTGATTGGAATAGAATGTTATCTCGGAAAAATCCCACTGAAAATTCAGAATCTGGATATTTACCAAGCATTATAGTTTAGATTGAAAATTATATTAAATTAATACTAATTAATTCTACTAGAATTTTACCCTATTCATTAGCTGAATAACAAATGAATGAAAGATAGTAATATCTTTTCTTAATAAAATTGAAATTTGCTGACTATAAAACATACTTACATCAAGCTTCATCCCTTCCCTCTGTGTACTATTTCCCTTTCTTGGACTTCCACCTCCAATTATAACCTATACTTATTTAAAAAATGAGAGTCAATAACCATAAATTTAGGTAGGTGGTCCATATGAAAACAAAAGCATGACATTTGAGTGGAGACCACCAAGTAGTTGCTCTACAGTCTAACTTCTGGTCTAGCCTGGCTTGGTGGGGCACACTTGTAATCCCATCAAGAGGATTGCTGTGAGTTCGAGGCCAGCCTGGGCTACATATCGTGACCTGCTCTCAAAAAAATCAAAACCAAATCAAACCAAAACAAAATAAAACAATGTCTACAGTTCAAACTCTAAAGTTTAAGTCAACTAAAAAATGTTTCCATAATAAATTGATGAAGGAAAATGAAGTAACTAATGTAGGGATTAACAGAACAGAGACAGGGATATTTACAACAAAATACAATTATAAAATTGTAAAATGGAGGAAAAATTACCAGAGTTGTAACTCAAGACAGAACACCTAGCTAGTCAATGAAGAGCAAGACCTTAAAAATACAAGTATAAAAGAGGACAGAAGAACTTACAGATTTTCCTTTTTGAAACAGAAGTTGACTTCCAGCCAGTGTAAAATAGCGAGTTTTCCACCTTTTGATGAACTTCCACCTGACTTGCTTCTCTTTAAGTTTTCCTTCTATGAGAGGCCGGCCATCTTGATTTACAACTGTTGAAGGTAATAGAATGATCAAACCATTTATATTCCATCATTGATTTGGCAAGTGATCAAAAACAAGAATTGTGCAGTGAGCCAGATTTTAGTAAGTATATTTGAAAAGAGGGCTAATAAATTGTGACTGGCAAATCTTTCCTCCTTTGTCCCTAAAAGATGCACAATTCACAATAACAAGTGTCAACTTCAAATTAAGGCTAAGAATGGAAAATACAAATCAAATATCTTGTGGGGCTAGTGATAAGGGTTATGATGAAAGTAAAAGGGAGGGAGTGACATGGTGGGTGCACACGCATTTAAGCTTTCGGGAAAGAGTTTGGACATGTGAGGTGACATTTGACTTGAGATCTCAGGGATGAGAAGTGACTCCTTCTTCTGAGTAGCTCTGTGGTGGGTAACACAGGAACTCAAGATGTTCTAACAGATAATCAATATCAGAAAATTATCTCACTGTTCTTGCTTTACTAGGAACCATTTAAGTTAAAGCATTCTTAAAACTAATTATGCTCTCTGCAAATTTACATTTTCCATAAACTTAGTGGTTGTTCTTTTGTGCCACCTCGGCACGTTGCAGGGAAAGCACTTCGGTGGCCACATCTTCCCCTGTGCCGCACAGTTTCCCAGGGCGGGAGCAGCCTCGGCGCTGTCTGTGTGGGCCAGGGTTTCAGCAAATCTTTACCAAGAGCAAGCTGCACACCATCCACGAGGAGGAAAGAAAGTTTCAAGAGAATATCCAAGAGGGAAAAAAAGGCAAAGACAATTAAACGGGAAAACCAAACAAAGGGCTGGGGATTTAGCTCACCGACTAGAGTGCTTGCCTTGCAAGCACGAGGCCCTGAGTTCGATCCCCAGCACCGGGGAAAAACAAAACAACAAAATCCTAAGCAAAAAGTTAGGTTTAAAAAATTTTAAAAAACATCCATTTTCTATGTTTTCAAGTCAAAAATAAATTGCTAATCTAATTGCAATGTTCAAGGATTTTGAATATGACCTCAGAAGTTTTAGATTCAAGTGTTCTCAACTACCATTCTCTTATCAGCTAAGAAGAAGTAACAGTAGTCTTCCGGTCAACAGGGATGTTGAGAGGTCAAAAATCAAACTTAAGAATTGTATGAGAGGATATTAGGTCAACAGCAAAACACAAAGTACTGTTTTCTCTCCCAGCTTTTATTAATGAGTTGGTTCACAGTTTATAATCACGTTGCTTTTTGGCTGTGGTTTTAATGATGATGTGATTTAATGTCATGTAATTTAATAATAGTATATTTTTCATGTCTCCATATTTACTGAAACATCTGAAGTAGTTATGATACCTAAGATGATTTGAAATAATGATTGACTTAAGTGATATTTAAGCATATGGATTTCCTGAATCTGACATGGGGGTTAGCTACTGTATTTTTCCTCAAAGTACATCCAAATGCTTCACTTGAATAATACGTATGACAAAACTTTAGAAGGAGTGCTTGGCAAAATTGTAGGAAGAATCGTTAGACATGTGGTGGGCAGGATATCTTACCCACAATACCTGTGATGAGAGATTTAAGGCCCGATGGTAGGCTTACCAGGGACAGAAGGGCAACGACTTCAGAAATATGCTGCTAAACAAAGACCTTTTATTGTAGCCTCATGAAAAGTAATCCCAGGGAAAAAGTCTATGGAAGGATTTTAGGAAGTAAATAGTAGCAGAAGTATAGAAGTAGTTGAATGTTATTTTAGGCATCAGAGGCAACTTCAGAGAATTCAGTAGAAGCCAGGCTACTTGTAGCTGTAATATTAATGTTAAAAGTTTCAAAAGGCAAAAGGGGGGAAAGAGAATTAAGTTTTTTTCCAGCTGCTATCTTATGTCCTTCAGTTTTTTGTAATTATGTCTAACATATACATGACTGGACATGTGTCATTTTAGTAAATCTTTTATTAAAAAATTTATTTTAATCTTCTAGTAATTGTGTCATTTAAATGAATCTTTTTACCCATATCATATTTTTGTAAACAAATAACTCTCATATGATACCATAGTTTCTTCAAGGCCAAAATAAGGAACTAATTTTTTCTAAGGATTGTTATGTTCTATTTGAGAAATAAGACATGGAATGATATGATGAGGGCTGGAAAGGAATAGTCTTGTCTCCATGTAACACATACAGAATATTCAAACACTTTGTCACTTTCTAATTAACTCATTCTTTCATTAAAAAATCACAGTTTGGCTAAGACATTTTCTACCAACCTCTTGATTTGTTTTTTTCATTAAATATCGACCAGCTGAAAGAGATGTGAGATACTACATTGACTTTTCTACTGCGCTTAGAACCCAAGTTTTACTATGCTTATCAATTTAAAAGTTTTTCAGGATGCTAAGAACAATATCTATAACAGTTTCCTTCTTGCTCACTAAGTGTTAAAAATATCTTATGCAATATGAAGTTGATAAATAAGAGTGAAATAACAACTAACAAGTCTCTTAAACCTGAGAAGCCCTGCAGCAAGAAGTATAAAAGGATAAAGAATATTCATCCTCCATATATCAAGCATTCATTCATCTCATACTTTGTTTTTTGAGCACAGATAAACTGTAAGGCACTATGTTAGGACATGAGAGTTTACAAAATCTGGTTCACAGGGAGCTTGAATTTATCGTGTGGTAGTGGAGGTAAAGCCATTTACAAACTGTACACCTCTATGGAGGATTTCATGAGCACCCCTGGAGAAGTATAAGCCAGGTGCTGTCGTGTTTCAAAAGGGAGAATTCTGCTTCTAGTTGGGAGGAAGTGACAGGAGAGTTGGGTCTCTGATAAAAAACAGAAAGACTTTTTCAGGAAGTACGCAGAAAGGGATGGAGGTAACAAGAAGTGTGTAAGAGAAAACATACAAAACAACCTGAAGAAGTTGCAAGATTCAGTGAACTCAGAAGCAAGTTCCCAAAGCATTTTCTTGGAGAGAAAGTCATGGGCTGAGAGCTGAAGGAATAAGCCAATTCAAGATGTTTTAGGCGTAAGGTCCAGGAAAGAGATTGTGTAACAGTTATAGGGAGATTGTATTGGACTTTTTGGGGAATATTTTACTGAAACTCCACTAGAAAGCTTCGAGTCTCACGAACCCCAGCTGTGTATCAGATAGGGGCCCAGCAGAAAGCAAATAGCATCTCGAGCTGAGTTACTGAGGGAAGTTAATAATGGGACTATTTACCCATGTGGGGACCAGGTGAGGGCAAGACACAGAGTACTCTGGAGCCAGTGATCATGTAGGCATAACACACCTCTGTCTGAAGGGTATGAGGAAAAGACAGGTGTATTTGGAGGGAGACCCTGGGTGTGTGTGTGCGGTGCAGGTGCTTGCAAGGAGCTGTGGCCTGGAATAGAGGACTCATTCAACCCACAGTGACCATGCAGCGGGATGGACAAATACCCAATATGACTCTCCTCCCTCCCTCTGGCCTCCTGCTTTGTCTCCACAAGTAAAGGAGACCATTGATGATAACATCAATGCTACCTGGCATCTTGTGGGATGTGAAGCTGGATGGGAGAAGTAGAGAGCAGAAGCCATTGAACATAGATTATAAATCAAATTGTGCAAAGTTGGAAGACACCTTGTACAGTACCTGCAACTTGCTTATTTATAAGTAGTTGGTCCCTTTTTCCCATACCATCCCATAGTACTTCGTGTACCAATAACTGGATGGTGACTTATTTGAAAACATAAGGGTAGAAAGGATCAAAAGGGGAAGACTGCAGGTCCAAAGAATAGAGAAACAACGATTGCCTTGGTAATGCCATTGACCAGCAGTGAATAAAGACCTTCAGTGTTTCCCCCATTTAATAAGAGGATTTAACATTTATATATTTCTTGCCATGGGATGCTGAATTCTGTTTTTTATTAATTTAGTTGCCATTCATTAATTCCCCCATTCATTTATTTGAAATGCCTTTGCTGGATACCTGTTGTACTAGGCACATGCAAGAGATGGGGATAGCTATGAAGACCAATGTGACTGGCCTAGTCTTTGAGACAGAGAGGGATGTAGTTGACCAGCTACTACTGAGTTAGTCATAGTACAGAGGGAGGAAAACTGAGATAGAGCAGGGCATAGGTGTCACTGGAAAACACTGAGGGCACTTATTATAGCCTGGGGTATCAGAAGCAGAAAGCTTCTTGGAGTAAAAACTGTCTGAACTGAATGCTCAGGGACAATTAGCAGTTTTGAAAGTGAAGGAAGATTTTTCTACTCCTCCCATCCCCCTCCCCCCACCCCATTACAGCAGAGGACCAAAGCTGAGGGAGAGAGAGTGAGCATGAAATGGATTCTGGGAACTGTAACTCATTTGTCGTGACCCAAATCTGGGTCGAGCTGGAGATCAGGGTGGGAGAAGGAGAGGCAAGAGAAGAGGTGTGACATCCTAGGAGAGGCCAATCTTAAAGCGCCTTGGTCATCATGAAAGTGGAATCTAATGCTTTTAGTGTAATATAATGAGGAACAATTTTCTCTTTTATCTCAAAAGCGTAAGAATTGAATAATTCAAATGCTACAGCTTATTCTAAGATATGCTGTGATTTGGAGTATGTTTTTAACCAATTATAATTAACTTAATCATAGAATGCCATGTTTACTCCATATTATAATAGGTCATACATGACTGAACAAAAACTTTCTCTGGTGTAGGTCTATAGTTTATGGGTAAGGGCACTGTCTTTGCAGTCAGGCCTGAATTCAAGTTCAGAATCTGCCCCTTACCAGCTTACTGGTCTTTGGCAAGTTATTTAACCTCACTGAGCTTCAGTTCCCTCTTCTCGAGAGTTCTTATGCTTGACAACAGGGCCAGCAAAAATGCCTGCAAGGGCATGTGGCCAACATGATAATTGGGGGCTGAAATCCAGTCTGAATTTTTCTGGTTAAGTATATATGCCTGAGTAGACTACATCATGAGTAAAGGCACATAAAACTGCTATAGGGCTGGGGATTTAGCTCAGTGGTTAAAGTGCTTGCCTTGCAAGCACAAGACCCTGAGTTCGATCCCTGCCCCCCCATGACAACAATAACAACAACAAACTGCCATAAAGGTTAAACAGTGGCTTTGTTTTATTAAGACTTGATCATAGTAAGGGATCAATAACTAGTAAGTACAAAATAATGGTCACAATAATGTGAAATATGAAATGATTATCATCTTTTTCATGGTTATGATGAACTTTTTATGGCTTTTAGGAATACCATATCCTAATGGCTTTAGGATAGGAACCACCTCCCTCCCACCAATTAAGAATGTAATGACCTAGTGTGGTAGCACGCACCCGTGATCCTAGTACTGAGGGAAGTTGAGGCATAAGGTTGGCAAGTTCAAGCCTGGTTTGGGCAGCTTAGTGAGACCCTGTCTCAAAATAAAAAGAATATAAAGGGTTGGGTATATAACTCAGTGTTAGAGTGCCCATAGGGGTTTGATCCTCAGCCACACACACACACACACACACACACACACACACACACTGAGACCTTATATCAAAGTAACAGGAATAGTGAGAGAATCGAGTGAGACAGGTGAGACATGTTCAAAGTCTGCATGCCTTGAATTTGTACTTTTAATAAAATGCAGGTGTCAGATCCAATTCAGAGCCCCAGAGGTGAACTCTTCTGTTTTTGAGTAACTGATTCCTTTATTCACCAAGACTGCTATTCTCAAGTCAGTTCGGTAATGGATTGAGCTGTGTTGGTCACTCCCCTTCCTTTCCAGCCTTCTACTTTTTCCTTGTGATAGACCGGGAGGAGCGACAGTAGACAGTAACTTCCATTACAGTAGGCATGACTACAATTCATGTCACATGCCAACTTCCAGCCAGGCTCAGACATTCTTTCTACTCTATGCTTCTTGATTCATGTCTCTTTTGTCTCAGAAATGTTGCACTGCATAAGAATAGCCCATATTTGAGACCGTCATGAGTTTAATTTATGATATTTGAATTTTTAGATACTCTTTCTTTTTAAAGGTATATTCTGGAATATATATTATATATATAATCTAATTGCATAGTTTGTAAGAAAGAGTTGAGAAAAAGTACATAATTTTTCCCTCTTAAAATCATTGCTAGCTGGGCAGTGAACTCTGGAAGACTGAGACAGGAGGATCATAAGTTCAAACCTAGCTTGGGCAATTTAGTGACTTCATGAAATCCTGTCTTGAAATAAAAAATAAAAAAAAGGCTGGAAATGTAGCTCAGGGTGAAGGTCTGGGGTTCAATTCCCAGTACTACCAAAAAAAAAAAAAATCACTGCTTCTGGGAATAATGGCTCATGTAGAATCTATAGGGAATTTCTTTCTTTGTATTCAGAGTCTCAAATTTACTTCAATCCCCTTCCATGGTTTTACTGACTTTTTTTTTTTTTTTGGTGTGTGTGCCAATTCCAACAAAACCGACTATAATTACAGAGTATGTGCTTACAGAGGGATAGCAGCATAAATGGGGGGGTCATGCAAGCCATATTTAGTAGACTGAATGTCTGTGGTTTTTGAAATCATTAAGGATCATAACGAATGGCATGTTCTTTATGAATAACCAGACTGTTTTAGAGTCCTTGTTCCTTTACTGGTAGTGAATAAACAAAGAGGCATAATCAAGATCAATTTTATAGTGTCCTACAAGATGCTGTGAGGACCAAAATAGGACAAACTAAGCGTGACAGCAGCCCTGTGAGGGCACTGACTGAATGGCTTCCTTGCTCAATAGTTTCATACTCATCAAAATGTAGTGTGCTTCCTAGACTTCTACGATCAACTGCTGAGTACCGATCTACAAAAGCCTCAGAACTGCTATCTTATATGCCTTTAGATCTACATTTCCCAAACTGTGTCCTGAAGGCCACTTGTGTCTGAATTTTCTCCTGGCTTGTTAACTGCATGTTCCAAAGACCACTTCAAACCCACTGAGTCTCTTTTGGGTGGGGTAAGAGATCTTTCATTTTTAAAAAGATCTCTAGGTGATTCTGTGTATCTCAAGAACTTTTAGGGAATTATTGTATTCTCATGCAGATGACAGTACTAAGTCATATAATATTCAAAAGAGTAAAACCAAAAACCAGTGATAGGAAGAAGATTCTGTGACCACTATATGAAAGAAAAGACTAGGATGGTGGTAAAAAATCATATTCATTCCCTTGGATTCAATCAATAAGGTCACAGAGAAAGTGCTCAGAATCAGTGTTTGTGGAATTTAACTTATTTATTGTTTTGGGAAAGTTCCCTTATCCTAAGGTAATCTGTTCAGTAGTTCTGAATGGTATATGTGGTCAGCTTTGCACCTTTAGGAGAAGCTCATCAAAGTGGACTGATCTGGACTTTACTAAGTAATGACTGATATTGACCAATCGGAAAAGATCAAGAGGGTGAAAATGGATGGAAATAATTGTTCGTTCTTAGAATTAAACTTTTGTTTTTCTTGGTTTTTTGAGACACAGTCTCACAATGTAGTCCAGGCTGTCCTGGAACTCACATCCTCTTGCCTCAGCCTCCCAAGTACTAGGATTACAGGCATGTGCCACCATGCCTGGTGAATTAAACTTGAAGTAAGAAAGAATTTCACACATATACTTTATGTTGGTCCTACTTAGTGCATTAATATGGTCTCATGGAGAGATATTAAAGGTAACATCTGCCTATAAAACTTAGACAGTTTTAAATGTTGAACACTTTTCTGTACTGTCTGGACCTTGTAGAGCTTGCCCAGTGTTGGGGATACCAATCTGACAGACTTGTGCCAGGTCTTTGAGAAGGAGGGACAACTCGTTTGAGTGGTACAAGCTGAGCACACTATTGTAACAATTGTCCCACCTGCCTGCATGTTCTTGGTATTCTGAAACACTTCCAGGTGTTACCCACAAGGCTTTCAGGGAATATTTTTTTTTAAATTTTATTTTAATGGTACATTTTAGATGTACATAGTGATAACATTCATCATAGGGGATCTGTACCTGTACATTACATATATTGTTGCTTCTTTTTTTTTCCCATTCCCCTCCCCTCACCCCCTCCTCCCTCCCTATTTACAAAAGCTTTGTTTCCATTTTTTCCTTCCATTTCTTATTTCTCTTGTCCCTCTGCTCCTTTCTCCCTCCCTTGTTCCCTTTCCCATGTGGACATTTCCTTCCCTTTCCCAATATAATACCGTATAGTTTCTCTGGTGTGAGAAACGGAAGTGTAAATCAGGGAATATTTTTTAAAACACAAGTTCCATCTGTGAGGTCTCAGCACTTGGCCTTAAGCCTTTTGGCAATGACTAGAAGTTTACAGTGTCTGCAATGGCAGCTTTAGCTATAACTTATACACCACAATGTGCCTTATGTTTTATATATATACATACATGCATATGTATATAAATGTATGTACATAAGTATACATACATATGCATCTAATACACGCACATGTATAAATATCTCAAACATTCAGTTAAGTGAAATAATCTGTTTAGGTTTAATTTAGTTTTTTTTTGTCACTACTTGGATGAGGAAAAATTTTACTGCTGAAAATTTTCAAACATACGAACTTCGGTCATCCATTTATTTGCTAAATATTTATTGAGCATCTAGTATGTGCTAGTGGCTGAGAATGAATGTGTGAGGATAGAGTATTTCATTGAAGTTAGTATTTACTGGAAGACATAGATAGTAATCAAATAACAACACTTTTAAAAAAGCAAGATGGCAGCAATAACTAGTGTTGTGGAAAGTGTTAGGGAGATTTGGGAAGTCTTCTCTGGAAAAACCATCTAGTGTATTTTAAGAGAACTTTGGCCATCACCTTTCAGAATAATCCTAATTTTTATTTACCTATGTAAATATTATAGGAAGGAAATATGATTTTCAGCTACAAACTCACCTACTGAAAAGACGTCTTTGTGTTTTTAACAGCCATAGAGAACGAAAACATTAAATATTTCTGTAGGGTGGTCGGTTTTCCTAGGACTTATCCTCCCACGGCCTCAGGAACTTACAGTGTAGGCTGTTCTTCTCTCTTCTGCATGTAAATTCTCCCTCCCGATGAAGGCTTCCATCGGCCTTTACATTTGCTCAGGGGGCTTCACCTCTCCTCTTTCTCCACCGACTGCTTTGTTTCTCAACTCCCCTTGAAAGCCAGGAGGCCCGTCTTCTCTCCACTTCCTGACCTTCCTCTCCACCTGACTACACTCTATATTCAGGTGCTAATCCTATTGCCTTTCTGATTGACATTAACAACCTGCAAGACACCCAGAACCAGGCATGTGTCAGACATTGTGCTACAGGTCTCTTAGCAGCATTCAATTCTCTTGACCAATTCTTCCTTTTTAAAGTATTCTCTTTGTTTCTGTAGCACAACACTTCTCTTGTTCCCCTTCTGCTCTTTAGATATTCCTTCTCAGCCTTCCTTCCAGCCCAATTTCCTTTTCCCACCTGTTTATGGCTGGAGCTTGTCTCTTCGCTATATATTCTCACCCCAGTCTATCTTCCTGGTTCAGCAGCTCCAGAAACCACTTTCATAAGACAACTCCTAAATACAGATATACGGTCAACTTCTCTCCTCTGAACTGCCTCCTCAACTACTTCCAAGGCACCTTAAATTCAGCCCATGGAAATTAAAATTCCCTACCGTCTCACCTTTGCCCTCTGCAAAAAACACTTGGTCTTTTCCCAGCATTCCCTAGCTCAGTAAATACACCATTTAATCTATTGCACTGGGCGGAGACCTACTGCGTTCTTCACTGCCCCACCCAGTCCATTACTCCAATACCGAGGATTTTACTTTCTCAGTTGATTTCAAATCTGTTCCCCATTCTCCATAGCCACAGTGCAAGCTGAACTGTCTCTTATCTAAATAACAGCAAAAGCCTCCTCAGTAAATACGCAGGACAACTTCCAGTCTGCCTCACACACTGGCCAAAATGATCTCTTTGAAGCACAATTCTGATGGTGCTACATCTTGCACAAACTCTTACATGGCTTCCTATTGCACTTAGCTTAAAGACCAGCCTCTGTAACAAGCCCTACACAGTCTTAGTGGAGTCATCTCTACCAGCTGCTTCAGCCTCATCTTGTCCAGTACCTTTCCGTTATGTCTCTGCCTTGCCAAGAAGAATTCTCTCCAGTTCCCCATACTCACCACACTTTTTTCTCACCATTGGGTTTTATTAGGTGCGTTTTTTCCCTAGAGCTTCCCTTCTGCCCTCCTCACCTATTTAACGTAGACCTTAGCCTTCTGATTACAACTCATATTCACTGCTTCAGGAAAGCACTTCCCAAAAGACACATTCCCATGTATGGTGATTTGTGTGTGGATAATCACAAAGTGACTAGTACATTGTGGGAAGTGTAAATCCTATCAGGCATTTTTACTGTCTATCAAGGTAAGATTGTTGGCCAGTGTGGAAAAGGCAAAGGAGTAGAGAAGTGATGCTGGATGAGAAATGAAAGTTAACCCCCAAGAGGTGTTAGATTACTGATCCCAGCTTGTTTCCCATCAAGACTCACAATTATTAGCAAGCGGAGTATGAGTTCTGTGTATATGTGAGTATGGAAATATCTTAGTACAATTTTGCAATTGGATTTTCATAACCCTTGAAACCTTGTATGTAGCAACTTTTCTTATAAAAAGTTAATTTTCTAAGAGGTGGTATTTCGAGGTTTTAGTTAATTTTAATTTTTTATTTTTAGATGAGGTCTTGCTATTTTGCCCAGCCTGGTCTTGAACTCCTGGGCTTGAGCAATTCTCCTGCATACAGGAGAATACAGATGCACACCATCACACTTGGCTTTTAAAATTAAAAAAAAAATTTTATAAATTGTTAGATTTTCTTAAGTTAGATTTTAAAGTTGTATTTCAGAATGAATTCTATTTTCTTCTATAGCTATCCCATCAATTTACATGATTTATGAATCACTCAATCATCTATGTGTTTATCAAATACTTATTAAACACCACTATGTGCCAGGCACTGTATGGGGCATACAAAGATGGATAATACATGGCTCCTGCTCTTGCCATGCACTGTTTAGTGGGGGAGGCTGATGGCAACATGCCATGTGCATTTCAGAAGTGTGGGCAGGAGACAGAAAGGACAGAGAGGGGAGTAGGGTGAGAGAGAGAGGAGAGAGAGAGAGAGAGAGAGAGGGAGAGAGAGACAGAGAGCTAGTAAGCAGCGAATGAGAGCATGAGGGGAGGTTTCACAGAGAGAAGGAAGGCCCAGGGCACAGAAGCATAGAACAGGAAGTTGGAAGAGGAGAAGAAGGGGAAAAAGAAAACATTTCAAAATAATAAATTATCCTAAAAGACAATTGTGTATTTGTTTTGTTGTTGATGATTCAAAGCATTTTTGAACAATAAGCTGGGGTTCAGTTTCACATAATCAGTACATATGTAGTAGTCTCTAACAGTATATGAATGTGAAAATGCGAAGATGTCACAACAAGCATTGCATTATTTTTGGTACTCTAACATCATTTAGTATATAAAGCAGTGCTCTAATATTTGTGGTAGGAGGAAAGACATCATAAGGCCAATCCAGCCCCTGTATTAACTGGAATTGGGTCTTTTAAAGTTCTATGAAAGTTAATATTAAGATTAAATGGAGTCCTTTCATATTAGTGAGCTCATAAATCTATTTGTGGCCCTATGGGTTTAGTGCATTTTCATATTGGTATCTGGAACAGAAAGGCATCTAGTCCACAAAAAGTGTATCTGTCAAAGGAGAGCCACTACTGTAGCCACCATTCATTTTTAGCATCCAAACAAAATCTTCTTAATCATAAACCTTTTAAACCAGGATTTTATTTTGAAACCATCTCTGTTTGCCACTGCACCATAATGGACACCATGTCCTTGTAACATAAAAACTTGAAATCAATTTTATAGATCAGTCATGGTGGAAAATTGTTGGAAAAGAATTCTTCCGTTTCTTTTAGAACCCAAGAAGACCTCCTACTGATAATCATATTCGAAATCTGAGTATCTAGTGACTCAGAAAGCAATCACATGGGGGATGGCTCAGATTTATAGAGGAGGCCGTGAGTGCCAAAACTCTAAGCTATTTCTGGTAGGGTGTACGAACAAAGGCATCCCACGTGTCTCGAGAAACGAGAGTAAAAGTCATGACCTAGTTCTTCCTCCTCATTTTTAAAAATGTGACTGAATAAATAGAAAGCCAGATGTGTCCCAGGACAGTCCAGTTGACTAACTCTTACTGCTACACGCACTACACAGTTCCAAGACACAGAGGCAGCTGATAAGGGTGATTTGCATGGTTTTCCAGAAATAAGTTATGTTCTGTTAAATGTACTTGCTCAATCTCTATTCTCTCATTCACGTGGAGTAACGGGATCTGCAATGAACACCACCAGACAAGTCTCCAAGGATTACTAAGTTATTTCTATGATTTTCTAATCTTCTCTGTACTTTTATAAAATAAGTATCAAGGCTGAATCAGCAATCAGAAGCACTGGAAAGAACTTCTATTGTAATCATTTCCCACATGTAATAATTTTCTACATATTACCATTTCAGCATTCATGCTCTTCTTGTAGAATAAGTCATCAAGGAGGTGGATCACTTCTAAAACGTTACACTTCCTCTGGGTCCTTACAATATATTGTAACACTACGGAACACATTTTCTTGGAATTTTTGATATTGCATGTTCCATAACTTGGATTTGCCCTGGAGGTTGAAATTTCAGGTCCTGGAATCAGCCTTGTACTTTTACTTGGTATCTATGTGACTTGGCAAAATTACTAAATCTTTCTGTGTTTCAGTTTGCTCATCTGTAAAATAGAGTTAATAATGGTGATAAAATGAGAAAAGTGCATGTAATGCTTAATACATAATAATTAGAATGATGAATATTAGCAATTATAGTGATTTCAGGGCATCTGTGCTATTCTAACATTTAATTTCTTCTGACTTTATCTGCATTAAATTGGATAAAAATTTTTATAAAGCTCTAGATAGTAATTCCAGTGAGTTTCTATGTGTAGATGGTGAAGTTAGTAGGAAGATGCTGATGGGAATTTTATTTGACAAGGAGAATGTACTGAGGTGATGATGAAAACTGACTGACATACTGTCAATTTCTGAAGGACTCTCATGACTTAGTCTACACATTGTAAGAAGTATTTTATATTTCTGTATGTCTTCCCTGATGTCTACTTGCTGGATGTTTTTTTTTCCTTTCAAAATGTGCTGGCCAAAATTTTAAAAATTATTGGAGTACTATGAGAGGACAATTATTGTCATTGATCAGTCCTTTCGAAAAGTACCCCAAATCCAAGCTGGGCGAGGTAGTGTATAACTGTAATCTCAGCACTTGGGAGTCTGAGGCAGGAAGGCTGCAAGGGCCACATCCTGTCTGAGCAACTTAGTGAGACTCTATCTCCAAATAAAAAATAAGAAAGGGAGGAGTGTGGCTCAATGCCAAGGCCCGAGGCTCAATCCCCAGTACTTAAAACAAAACAAAACAAAACAAAAAATCAGAAATCCGGTTTATCCAGTCTTTTGTATTAGAGTTTAATCCTACTACTTTAAGCTCTTCTTCCCAGAGGTGGACAGGGGATGTGGCTGTGATGTAGACACTGATGAAACCCAGAACTAAACACAGTACACAGCAAGGCACAGTAGATTCAGGTGCTAAAACAGACATGGAATTGGACCTTTTGGTATCCGTGTGAGGACTTCTCTCAAGGAGGAAAGAGAACCAACTTCCATTTACCAGGTTCAAATGCTCTGGGTTTGGCGCAATGATGACTATGGTATGGTTAACACATAATTATAATCTTGAAGCTTCATATTCAAGCTATATCTGACTTTGCCCTTTGTAAATATTATATATTAATTGACTCAACAAATCTTTGTTGCATCCAAAAAAACATAAAGAGAAACATGCTCAGTTTTATTATATATGCCTTCTGTTCCTAAGTTGATTATGAATCCCTTTCAGAGCAGGGACATTATACCTGACTCTCATTTTTATCCCAAGGATGAGCCTGTAGAAGGCAGTCAACCAGTGCAACAAACATATACTGCATAAGTGAAAAATGGGAGATAAATACTCTGCTAGCTGTGTATAACCAATACAATGTATTTATTCCTATGTCTTGATCATCTGTAAGGTTGGAATCTGAGCAGAACATGAATGCAAATACTGACTTTATGAATAATACATATTGCAACAGTATTATGTTAGACTTTTCACTTAGATTAAATATATAGTTATATATACTTATGTAAAATAAGAAGATGAAATCAACAACATATACAAACTCTTCAGGGGTCAAAGGTTTTTGGTGAAAATAACAGTTTAAAACAGAATTTCTCTCAGACTCAAATCCCCTTTCATGTACCAAAAGGGAATGAGCAAAGAAATCCAAATGCACTGAAGTTTTCAGGGCCAAACCTTTTGATTCAATGTGTTCTGCTATAAAATATTTGGCCTAGTTTGAATTTTTATTGCTATATGTTCTCAGTCTATATTTAACTGTGAGAAACACAAATAAGGAAGAATGAATGTGCAGAATGTTCTTTTCAAGTGCATGGCAGTGAATTTGAAAAAACATATATTAAAGGAACACTGTGTTTTAAACTTTCAGCCTCTTTTCTAAGGCCTCCCTTGGCCAGATACGATTAAATATTTATTGAACTAAGGACTCAGCTTACTTGGAGTGAAAATTCTTAAGGGGTTTCTCAGAGCCACCTAAGATAGGTACCTTATTTCACCATGCTCTCAAATAAAACTTCTTTTATGCTCTGTCTTTTTCATATGTGAAATAAGGTCTAATTAGAAAGTTTTCTAATGGAGACATTCAACTCCCCAACTTCTTATTTGCCTGAATTAACTTTATAAAAATTAGGGTGTTCACTCTGGCACAGTCTCAATTTGGACTCTGCAATCAGTGAACAATCTGTGCCCCACAAAGGCTGGCATCCTTAACTGCCAGCTCCTTCTATCCATACCTTTTCCATGGGGTAATGCATTTTAATTGGTACCTCTCTGTGAGTTCCCCACATCTCCAGATGGCCCAATAAAAACCCTTTTTTGATTCAGCCTCAAAATCTTGGCAATTAACATGAAGACAGACTTGCCACAACGGGTAATCTTTAAGATGCACAGAATCCTAAAATTAGATGACTGTGTACAGGTGATATACTCAATGGCTTCCTAGAAATGGCTCATCCACAAAATAGTCTTGTGTTCAACAGTATTTTAACGCTGCTCCCTTGGTCTAAACCATAGTCCCTGAGTAGTGTCACCTTGCGAACTGTTAATTTAGATTTAAAATGTCCTCTCAAAACCTTATGTCTTTGGAAGGTGATTGGATATAGGGGCACCATACTCATCATGGGTTCATCCATCCATGAGTTCAGTAGCTGATCGTGCTGTTAGGAGGTGGAGCCTGGTTGGAGGTGGGTCACTGGGGAAACGACCTGGAAGGGTGTATTGTCCTGGCTCCTCCCTTTGCTATCTCTTTCCTGGATGCCATGGGCTCGGTACCTTTTCTTACACTATGCCCCTCTGCCATCCTGTTTCTGCCTTGGAGCCAGCCAACTACAGACTGAAACTGTGAGCCAAAATAAACCTCTCCTCCTTTAAATCGTACGTGTTGGCTATTTTGTCCCAGTGATGGGAAAGTGAGTAAGGCAAAAACTTTCTCCTCTCAGAGACAAATGAGTAATGAAATATTCAATTTCCACAGACAACATAACTTTTAGACATTCAATTATTATCAACTTCGTTCTACTGGTCAGACTGGGCCAAATGTATGTAGGAGACAAAATGGAGAACTGGTTAGCAGCATAGGCTATGGAATCAGATTGGGTTCAAATTCTGTGTGACTTTAGGCATTTACCAACCACTCTATGCCTCATTTTCCCCATCAGTAAACAGTGAGATAATATCAGGATCTATCTCATAAAATTATTTTGAGTATTGATTAGATAAAATGAGGTATCTGACATGTTTAGCATAGAACTTGGCTCATAGTCACTAACACTGTTTTTAGGCAAGTTCAATGAACTAAACTTCTTGGGCAGCAGAAAAGAAGAGGGAAGGGTTAATATCTAATCATGAGTTATTCTTCAAAGAATTCCTTACTTTTTGTATGTTTCACTTGTTGTGTAGTTCAGATGTCAAGCAACCCCACAAGGAATAATCGTGAAATAATATGGCTAGTGTACTCACTGACTCATTTAGTTTCCCTTCTTTGAGGCTCTGCAACACACCTTGACAGAAAGCTTGTTTTTCTGTAACCCTCAGGGTTATTTGGGTGAACTGAAGAATGTTTTCAGGATCAAATGGATGATCTCTCTCTTTCTTTCTTTCTTTCTTTCTTTCTTTCTTTCTTTCTTTCTTTCTTTCTGTTTTTTGGTTCTGGGGGTGGAAAATAGGCCACATGCATGCTAAGCAAGCACCTTACCACTGAGCTACACCCCTAGTTGATACTTCTTCCTTGATTAACACGTATATAGGTAAGAGATTGTTTCTCTTGCTCATTTCTGGTTTTGTGTTCCTCTTGCTACCAACATGTTCACTTTTGCTTGCAGCCACTTTCGTGAGATGCTTTTCTCAGCATGAGCAGAGATCAGCTACAGCTCTAAACTATTACGCTTTGGGATGTTTATACAAGAGGAAGTCCACCTGGAACAGTAGGGCTCATAGGTCTCTGCAAATCCAAGGGTCACAAATGATTCTTGGCAGCAAGGGGGGTCTCACCAGTTGCTTTTTCAGGGTTGTTGCACATGAAGCATTGCCATGCTCCCGCTGTTTCACTGAAGCCGAACACGTCAAAGAATCTCACTTCTTCTAGATGAAGCTGTACCTGGTCCAGATCCTGTTTTAGGAACACAAAGCACAAAAACATGAGCTGATCTGCCTGCTACACAGCATCCTTAGACTAGAAAAGGGAGGCATGGAATCAGGATGAGCAGTGCTCAATCTCAGTGCTACAGACCAAGAGAAAGCATTTCCTTGGAAATGCTGGCTTTAGAAAAGAGTGGCCAATTCACACTTAGCCCATGGGAGTACAGAGGGGAGGAGCGTGGGTCAGGGCTGGGTGTTGGGGGTGCAGGGAGATGTGTTAGAACCTGAATTTTCTTGTATGTATCAGCAGCTCCAGATTTATAAAAAGGAGAGACATCCAAGTAGCAGTTGAAGGAAATGCTGCTGGAGAATTTGCCTTTTATTTATACTTTATGTAAAATATACATTAGGAACTAATTATTCATATCAGAATATATGACTTTATCAGGTTGGCTTTTCAGGGGCCGATGGAAAATATGATGATGGGCCTAATCCCTCAGCCCTTGGCTCCAGCACTGTTTTAGTTTTATGCTTTATCTTAAAAATATATGCACATTTTGCATTCTATTCCATAATGCAACTCTATTGGTTTTAATGCAAAATGTCTTAAATTACTTATCTGTAAATTAGTTAACTTTGTTTCCTCTGAAGGATTTAGTGGAATTTGACCACTAAGAAGACCGCCCATTTTTACTTGCCCCATGGCACCCTGCCAGTGTGCTCCTGTTGAAGAGGCAGAGGCTCCATTAGACTGTAAGTGGATGGAAAACTATTAGCCTAACCAAATTAAATGGCTCTACTCTCCTCCAGGAGCTTGCCTATTATGTAAATAACTTGAATCCTTCTTCACAGGGTGGCTAGGACTGTACTTTTAAAATGGTTACTCCTCCTAAGAGGGACTTAATGTTCTTGCTAGCCTTGCATGTGCCTAGTCAACTTATGTGTTTGTCCTCTGTTGAGTGATGATTTTATTTCCTTCCTTTGCCCACTACACTTTTATCCTCTCTACCTATAGTAATAATTATCAACATTCCCAAGAACCAAGTGATATAGGTAATGTTTGCACTGCTTATAATGCATCTAAATAGAGAATGGTTGGGGTTGGGGATTTAGCTCAAGTGGTAGAGTGGTTGCCTAGCAATCACAAGGCCCCGAGTTCAATCCCCAGCAGCATAAATAAATAAATAGAGAATGGTCAAGTGGCTGCCCAGATCCTGTCCCAAAGCTCCTGACTTCTGCTTCTCCATTTCTTGCCATAGGTAAGAAGTATGCTAGACTATAAGCTCCTTGAGAGTGGCAACATATTTATTTGTTTATAGTTGTATTCCCAGAACCTACTCCAGTATCGGTAATGGAATAACATCACTGGTTTTCAGGACTACTGGAAAGCTCCTTTTCCAATAAACTATATAAAGGGTCTTAGGAAAAATTCAGGGGAATTCTTTTTTTAGAGAACACTCACACTCACTGGAGCATAAACAAAATGTGGATGGACAAGGATTTTGTCTGTTGTGTTGTCTGCTGTAACCTCAAACCTACTATTACCTGTCACACAGAAAGTACTGAATATATGGACTAATGAGAGGCATATACTGAGACTAGAAATGGATGCTTTTCAACATTCTTTATTAAGACTATTACACCGTGTGTTCAGGGATTGGACATTTTGGAGGCTCCACATGCTGAATATGGCATTTTGAGTTGCTAATACTTAATAGCTTATCACAGGCATTCCAGCAGGCACTGTATGTATAAGAAGGTATTTTGAACAAAGGTGATTTAGAATGTGTTCAGTGGAAAAAAGACTTTTTTTTTTAAAAAAAAAGAATGCTCCCCAAGATAAAGACTGAAGAAGCACCTGGGAGTTTTGTAGGTTTCAAAGGATAAAATCCATATTAAAATTTATAGGGGAAAAGCAGATGTTCATAAATATCAGTTTCAAAACTGCTAAGTCTCTGAAGTCTGTACGGGGCCATTGGTATGCAGATCATTTCTCTGTTTCCCACACAATTAAAGATCAATTTTTCATCCAGTCCAAATGCTGTAGCAAACAAAGTACTTAAAAATAATGCTTAGGGGTTTCTTTATTTTTCCTGTTCTGAGACCAGAAAAGTCCCAGGTTATTACCTATAATCCACATTTGTCTTAGCAAAATGTTACTTAAGTAGTTTAAGACAGATGGTAAGTTACATCCCAGTGTTTGAGTTCTGAAGCTAAAAGCAGGCTCACCTCTTCAGAGGATTTAGGTAGTATGCAAAGGGAGCTGAGAGAAGGAGATAGGTGGTAGTTCTATGAACCATTGAAGTTGGCAACAGTAGCCAGCTTCAAATGGAGAGACAGATGAAACAAGTAACTTAAAGTATTTGTGGAAAATCAATATAAATTAAATCACAAAACAAGCAAGCACAAAACAACTACCAGGGTTCCTAAATTTTTAGAATTTTGACCTTTTAAATGTGCAGAGATCATTATTTGTCTTTCCTACTTACCTTCTTTACCATTCTGGGTCCAAATGGCTTCTTGGTCTTGTCTAAGAAGTACTATACAGATTACTTTTTTTAAATACAAGAAAAGTAAAATTGATTTGGAGAATTACAAACTTCTTTTAAGATAAGTAGAATTCAGGAGAGTGATAAAAATAATTCATACCAAACTTGAAGTCACCTCGTGTTTTAATTCTAAAGGAACTGTGGCAGGTGGACCCTCTAGTGGCCTCCCAATTCTTGGTGCTCATCTCTTTGTATAATCCCTTCCCTTGAGTATGAATTGCTTCTAACCAAGGATATATCAAAGGTGATGGGTTATCCGTCTCATGATTATTACACACACACATACACACACAGAGCATACATACACATGAGCTGTCTTGTTAGTAGATAGATGCATGACTATTCTGCTGGTCTTGAAGAAGTAAATTGTCATAGTGTGAGCTTCAGAGAAATATGGATGACATCTAATAGCCAGTAAGAGAGCAAGTCTTTTAGTCCTACAATAGCGAGCAAGTGATTTCTGCCAACAACCTGGCCTCTTAGCCAATTCTTAATGTAAATGATGATTCTGTTTAGAGGAGTCTCATTCTTTCAAGCACTCATCAAATCAGGCCTCAATAAAACTTGAAGTTCAAATTATTTATATTGACTTGAAAAAAGTTATATAATTGTCATAATAAGCATGCACTAAGAAAGGTTTTCCTGACAAGAATTATTTAGTTCAAAAAGGTAAAAAGTCACTGGAGGGAAAATGTCTTTAAAAATAGTTGGTTAGTTGAGTTTTTCTCCAACTGTAGAAAAAACCATTAATGAGAGTAAGAATTTGGAAAAATGTATAAAAATTCTCTTACAAAGACTCTTAGGGGAAAAATAAACCAAGCAACATGGAAAGATGAGAGGATATTTACAACATTATTTTGCTGACAAATGACAGTATGAGTCAACACAATGGATTCTGTAAAAGTGTAAAGTGGCTCTGGATCTCGTAATGTGGTCTACATACTGTGAAAGGTACTGTGAAACAGTTTTCCAGAAATCAGTGAAAGCCTACATCTGGAAGAACTTTGGGTTCTGGCACATTTAAAATCTGTCTTTAAGCTATTTGTGCACAGAAAGAAAACATAGGTTTGCCTCATATGCTCTGTGAGCCTCTGGTTAAAAGGGTCAAATCTCGCCACAGGGTTCAAGTATGTTTTAAGAAATGTAAGCAAAAGTTGGGCATGGTGGTGCATACCTGTAATCCTAGCACTTGAGAGACTGAGGCAGGAGGATCGCCATGAATTCGAGGCCAGCCTCGGCTACACAGTAAGTTCAAGACCAACCTGAACTACATGGCAACACACTGTCTCAAAGAAAACAATGTAAGCAAACTATTTTTTAAATCCTCAATATTTTCACATAATAATGAGGACTTTTTGTTGTTATGGTTATTTCTAGTGTGAATACTCTAACTACTTAGAGTATTCACACTAGAGTATTCACACATCCAGGGTGGGAAATGAACTTTTCAAGGGAATAGTATTAGCAATTCATCTTTATAGTGTCTATGTTACACAGGTGTCATTGTTTTTTTTTTTTAAATCACTGGATTTTGAATGAAAAATAGCAAAATAGAGTTTAAAGGATATTCATGGTATAAATTAATCTTTTTATGCCTTTTAATTTCTGAAAAATATTGTTATTGAATTCAATTCATACCACTTGGTGTATCTATCACCTAGTGTCAGAAATCATTTGATAGACATGAAGGAGACACATTTGTGAATTCCAGGGAAGCCAAGAGCTAACTCACCAGGTCTGCAGTATTCACCAAAGAGAGAATACGCTTTCGTTTGAGTGTGGTGTGACTGCTGTTAAGCTGCTTCCTGTATGACTCAGCCTTCAACTGGGTCAAATCTTAGCATGAAGACCAGTTCTATATTGTTTTGTAGCATCGGAATAGTGCTTTGTCCATAATAGATGTTCAACAAATTACCATATATTTTTACTACTTAAGGGACATAGATCTTATCTTTAATTTATATCAAGGATAGCATTTAAATTTTCTATTTTCATGTCTATTCAGCTATTACCATTACACATTTCAGAATGCGCCCCCTCCACCAGGATCTTGTTATAATTCCCAGGCTGGCCTCAAACTCCTGCCCTCGAGTTGTCCTCTTGCTTCAGCCTCTCAAGTAATTGGAACTGCAGGCACACACCACTGTACTCAGCCCCAGAACATTTATTTATGACCGAATCTTGGAGGAAGGGATTGTAGCTCAGTGGTGGAGCACTTCCTTGCATGTGTGAAACCCTGCGTTTGATCCCCAGCATTGTAAAAAAGTATGTATACCTATAATTTCATCTCTGTGGATATTATGGGAATTCAAATTATTTCGTTTTATTTAAGAAGTCTTTAGAATAAAATGTTAATAATTGAAGAAGGATGTTCCTCTGTGTCTATCAATATGCCATGTTGATTATTTTTAAGACTCCCAGCTTTTCCAAATCACCAGTTCTTAGCTGATATTCTCAGGGACATCAGGAATCCCTGGGAAACTTGCCATGCACATCAGATACAGGACCCACCCCAGAAGCCTAACCTCATGAGTTTATGGTCAGGCCTGGACACCTGCTTTTTAAAAACGAGCTCCCTAAGTTTTCTGATGTGTACTGACCAGAAAGTTAACCTTATATACCCTTGGGAACAGATGTGGGAATGCCTGACCTGTGTCCATTAACTGGTGTTTGAGCAATTTGTCGGTTACCATGTTCATATGCTTTTACTTTTCTATAATATTTGGTTTCATATTACAAACTACAAAACAGTCTGATCACAAGAGCACAGTTTTCTTTCTTGAAAATCAGATATATTATTCCAAACTGTGTAATATGGAAAGAAGAGATGAGGTGTGAAAATCACTAGGCCTAATTTGAAAATTGAAATTTAGGTGAGTGAATGTGTGAGGAGGAAGTTGAATAGCAGCTAGGAGATAGACTCTAAGCAAAGACAGCGCAGGAGCCAACATGGACATGGAAGAACTTCGTGTGTTTTAGTCTTTGACATGGATGTCACACATATGCCATGTCCTATTGTTGTTCATTTTTCTATTCCAGATTAGTAAGGGAACTTTAGGTATACAAGAATATGTGAAGCCTATGTGTCCAACTTCTCATTATCACTATAGATCACTAAATAAAGTCAATGTTCTTTCCATCCTTTGAGACTTTGGGCATTGAAAAGAATTGAATTCCTCTTGGCAATTCATGGCAACTTTTACTGTAGTCCTGGCTCCAAGTGACTGGAAGAAAGCACTCATGTTTGGTTAATGTCCAAGAGAAGTTCTGAGGAACACTTTTGTTTAAAATTAATAAATATTACAGAATACAATAGCATATATTTGATTTGGTTTAAAAGTCAAATTTTCACACTCAACGATCACAAAAATATAGTTTGACTAGAGAGTGTTGGCAGGTAACATATCAGAGTTTAAATAGAGAAGTTTGTGGAAAGTCTAGTAGAATAGTATGAGTTGAATAGAAAATAAAGGTGGCAACTTGGGTGATGCTCTATATCAAGTTTTATTGCTATTTGATAAGCCCACAATAAATTTCCATACAGATCCAATTTATTTTAAATTTTAGTTCATTAAAACCAGCAAAATATTTTTATTAGAGTGACAGCAAGGGCAAAAGACTACCAATGTGCAGAATGTCAAGAAAATTTTGGCTCTCCCTACCTTGGTGTCAGCAATAAAATGTAATCTTCGAAACTTTTGGAAATTAAAGCCAGCATTTACATGTTTTACATTTACACTGGCAAGCAAAGCATTGTGGTGTTTCTTCTGATTATTGCCATCTACATTTAACAAATATGTATTGGTACAGATGTAGAGAATGCCTACGTGAAAACGCTTTTGGAGGCACATACTTTTTCTTCTTCTTCTTCTTCTTTTTTTTCTTTTTCTTTTTCTTCTTTTGGAAATCAGGAGGTAAGAAAGCCATACTCTTCAACCCTGGGTGCCACTTTGTTGGGGACAAAGTCCTTCTTTTCTCTTAATTTTTTCCCCTTTATCTCTGACGCCACTCTCATTTCCATACTGCTCCCCTACCTCTCCTTTATACAACTGCTTCTCAACTTATGATGTAGTTTCATCTCCATAAACTCACTGTAAATTTAAAAATATTATAAGTTGGAAATGCATCTAATAGACCTAATGTACTAAGCATTTAGCAACACAGTGCACAGTAGAGTACTGATTGTGTACCCTGCTGATCCTGTGGTTAACTGGGAGTTGCGGCTGGTGCCATTGCTTGGCATTGCCGGAGAATATCCTACCACCGTATTGCTAACAACATAACATTTGAAGGAAAATTTCTGTTGTATGAATATTGCTTTCATACCATCATAAAATTGAAAAGTTGTAAGTTGAACCATTATAAGAATTCACATCTTGAATTTGATATGTATCTTGGAACAGATATATATTCTTGAAAAATATGTAGCAATTTTTACTATTGTTTTTCATTTTTACAAATAACATGATGTTGTGGACCTTAGTCCTTCTTGTTTCTTACAGTCAAGATTTCAAATGGTGTTGTGTGCATTTTGTTTTTGTCTCTGCTGCTGCATATGAGTCCAGTATGTGTTCACCATCCACCCACCACATCTTATCTAACCATTTCCCTGGTGGTGGGCACCAAGGGGGCCTCCACCTTTGCATTCACATGAAGCATGGCAAAAAGAATATCCTCATACATATCCCCTAGATATGAGTAGGAACATTTCTGGGATAATCATTCTCAAGTGGAACTGTGGGTCAGAGTGTATTAATGTTGTATTGTAGAGAAGATATTTTTGTGTTTCTACAGAGTTAGTTAATTCTACATCAATAAACAAATATATTTCAAACACAATGTTAGGTGCAAAATGCATACTGCAACAGATTCATGCAATATGATAATATATAAGTAAAAGATTAAAAGTTGGGGACTTCTGAGCAAAGTTTATGAAACTTTGACCTAAACTAAAAGAACAAACTTTAGAAGTGAATTTATGACTGACTAGAAAGTAGGAGATCATTTAGAAAGATTTATTTTCCAGAGGCAGGTTTTTGTTTCAAGGTAGGGATGAGATCCAGGGTTTTGGAAATGTATTTGCCTTGTCAAGCTGGAGACACTAGCCTTATTCCATCTCCTCTCCCTCAGAGAGCTCATTTACCTTCCAAAGGATGAAAATATGAACACAGACACCTTCCCAAGGAGCAAAGATGTTACATCTATCTTTTCAGAAGGTGTAGGGGTGTAGCTGTCTCTCCTCTATGTAAATAGCCATAGTTACATTCTCAGTGTTCATTGTCTACAATATAGACTCTAGTATGTACAGGAATGTATCTGATTCTTACTATGTTGCCCCAGGGCTAACAACACAAACAAAAAGGAACTGGCGGGGTTATTTGCTGCAAGAAAATATTAATTATCTGCTCTGTTCCAGAATCCAAATTTGCATGAAATTAAAAATTTAGCACTATGCATAACTTTATTCACTAAGGTTCTGCCAAATTGCTTTCTAAAATGACTGTCTAGTTTATATTTCCACTCTCAGAGTATGAAGATTTCTTTCTCACAAAGCAATGGGAAGCCTTTATAGTCTCTGAATTTTCTGGAAGAATTACTATCCAAGATACTTTCTCTTATGTCTGAGGTAAAACATACTTTTGTAGACCAGCAATAGATGGAATCTGATTGTGTCAGATGCTTGCAAAAGCCTCCAAAGACTTCTTATACAATTGCTTCTTAAATCATGGGAAAAATCAGTCACACTTCTATGGAGAGCATTGTATTTTTCTCTATCTTTATTGCCTTTCATTGGTGAGAAACATTAAGGTTCTGGAAATCAGACCACCATTTTTAGGTGTAGTTTTTTAATGTAATAATGCATGCTACATTTGGCTAGGATCTAGTTTTATTTTAAGAACACTCATTTTGTTGATATGTTTACTAATTGGAGTAGTAAAAGGGGGGTTAAAATTGATTCTATCATGAACTTAGAGAGAAGGCATTACTTCCCATAATGGTGGAATTTCAAATATCTCCATGTAGTCAAGCAATGGGTAGAGGTGAGATCTAAGCACTGGTGAAATAATACTGATCAAGGCAGATGTGGTCAATAAATTAAGGGACATGGACAAAGTAAACCATGGTCTATTTACAAAATGGAAAATTTTACAGATGCTAAAATGAGTGAGCTAACTCTACATGCATAAACAAATACAGTTAAAAGCATAATGTTGAAGCACAGAAAGCACACTGAAAAAGATAACGCAGTATGATAATATATGTTAAAACTTAAAATGATAGAAAAACATTCATGGAAATAATAAACATCAATCTTAAAAGATTGTTTGGAATCTTAAAAGAGTATTTTGTAAAGGGAGATACTTGAAACAAATACGGAAGAGATGCAAACATTTATCTTGTAATGGCAATAGGTGTCATATTTCATTACTTTCTAAATTTATGAACTGTTTCATAATTTGAAAAGTGAGGCAGAGAACAGCTCAGTGAAGAAAAGTGACTGACAGGGGTTACAGTATCTGAAGAAGACACATATATATGTGGGGTTTCCTTGGTATTCCTCATAGTACCCAAAGGGCAGTCTCCTTATTTTGCTTATATAAGGCTGGCTTTGTTGGTGAAAGTCACTAAAGAATCATCTCTTTCTCCTGAGTTTTGCACCTATCTGTCCCAGAAGGTTCCATGTTAAAGTTTTCTTTTAATCTCACTCTTCAACCTCGGAGGTAAAGAAACAGGCATGAATTTTTTTTGTTTTAGAAACTAAAACAAACCTAAAGCATGCTTACACCAAGTTCTACCTAAAGGAAATGTGTATTACAGAATGGGTTAAATGATGGAGATGATACTTGAAAATGAAATTTTTTAAATGCCAAATGGAATAGTATAAATAATACATAAAGGTTTTTTAGCCAGAAGATTACAGTTTGAACTTTGCCACTGACATTCACTAGCAGTTCTTGGGAAAATCTCTTATTTACTTGGGGTTCCCAGTGTGCTCCTTAAACTGCAAAAGGACTTGGGGTCAATTCAGGAAAATTATACTACTTTGTAAACTGTAGGGAAATAAAAATGAAGTAGTGAAAATAATGATGACTTGAAAAAAGCAAGATCAGAAGTCCCCTTTCAGGCATATAAAATATGGTGCTTTTTATCTGTTAGCTAGATAAATGTATGTAAATCTTTCTGAAATGAATGACTTGTTTAAGAAACACTGATGTTAGATGCCTGAGAAACATATTTACTTTTCTGAAAGCAAGTAACATACTTATCTGTCGGTTTCTCTTAGTTTGTCGTCAAACCTGGGAGCACTGATGTAATGAGATGCAAACATAGAAGGACATAAAGCAACATGAACATTTTAAAGGGAAGTAATGACATTCACGTGCTTGATGGAGGCCACAATGAGATGTACAAGTAAAAATGCACATAGAAATGTGCATAAGTAATGATGTAGTGAGATGCATAAATGGACGAGTGTAGTGATAAAGGCATGAGGGATATAATGTGATTCACAAATGGGAACATTAAATCGGGAGGGTGGAAAGGGGAGGTTGTGATAAGAAGCAGAGAGAAAGAATGCAGTGCTGTGCACAAATAGAAAAGCTAGCTAATAACGTGCATGATGAGGACATAATGAGACAAAAATGGAATAGCATAATGGGTTTGCAGATGGAGGGGTGTAATGAGCTGTGGAGAAAGGAGGGAATAATGACAAACATGAAAGGAAGGATTTAATGCTATGAATAAAGAAATGGGCATAAAAAGATGTGAGGACTGAAAGGAGGTGTAGAAGAAAGAGAGACTGGTGAAAGGATGGAAATAACCAGGTGGGCCAAAGCAGCACTCTAATGAGATCCCAGAATGAAAGGGTGCAGTGAGATATGACCGTTTAGGGAATAATTAGACACCCACACTGGATGGTAATGAGGGACCTTGGTTCTGATCAGACACAGACTGTAGCTTTCAGGTCTCACTAAGGAGGTGAAAAATGGAAAAAAATTCAAAGCAGAGCCACAGGGTATTTAAATCCAGAAAAGAGATGACTAAGCAGGTGAATTAATGACAGCTTTGAAGTTTTATGAAGTAACAATTTTATAGTTGTGGTTCACAGCAAACTTGCTCTGTGCCTGGTACTGTGCTAGGTGTTCGGCCATTGCATCCTCTCATCACACTTTCCCAACAGTGCTGTGAAGGAGGTGGACTTGCCTCCAGTCTGTAGATGAAGAAATGGAGCTTTGGTGAGCTAAACCAACTTGCAGAGCATGTTGGTGGTGGAGATGGGACTTAAGTCTGCTGGGTTCGAATTGTTTTACCATTATTCTGGTGTTGTGTAAAAGTTCTTTCAGCCCCAGAATTATCAGAATCACTTGTCAAAGATGCAGTGTCACAAGCCTACCCCCAGCAAGTACCATTTGCGAGCTCTTCAGAAGCCCCAGGGACTGGCATTTCTAACAAGCTCCTCGGGGGCTCTTACAGGTACTAAGGCTTGGAAACTACTTAGGGAAATGAACACTCAAGAAGGCAGTGATCTAAAGCTGTGCTCACCTCTGGTGACAGTTCAGGGGGAAAGGGGCTTATAAGCAGCTTGAGGAATTTAGATTCATGATAAGGAGGATTGTCTATTGGTAGGAGGAATTATGGGATCCTGAAATGTTCTACCAAGTGATTCCATGCACTGTCATTCAGCAGAGAGGTTTTTAAAAGATAAATCCTCTTCCTTTCATACAGGTCTTAAACCAGAACCCAAAATTGTATTGAACATAATATAGAAATGCAAAAGTGTATTGCAAATAATTACATTATAGGAAATATTTGTGTACTGAATTCAAATTAAATAGCAACTACTCCATACTCCTGTAACCCCTGAGGGGAAGAGGGTAATGCATTCTTACAATGAAAAGTTTGCTAATCCACATGCAATGCTCAGGTTCTAAAATTAAAAGCAAATAATGTCATCAAGCGTTCTGTTTCTTGAGATATCCAGTACTGAGATATATGAATTGTTACGATATTTTTAAGTAAAAACTAGAATTTATATATTTTGAAGTGAGAAAGTTGGATGACTACTGACATTTTAGTGACAGCTTCTGCTCAATACCTTTCTTTTTTTCTTTCTTTCTTTTTTTTTTTTGGTGCTGGGGATTGAACTCAGGGTGATTTAGCTAATCACTGAGCTAAATCCCCAGCCCCTCCCTTTTTTTTTGAGACAGGGTCTCACTATGCAGTTCAGGCCAGCCTTGAATTCACCGTAGCCCAGGCTGCCCTCAAACTAGCAGCGATCCTCCTGCCTCAGCCTCCCCAGTGCTGGGATTCAGGTGTGCGATACGCTGCCCGGCTCAATACCTTTGTAGAATTCTCTTCTGAAGTTGTTTTCAGAGTATGTTTGTCACAATATAACAAAATACAAGAAACAAGTCTCATTACCTTCCCAAAACTCAGCTTTTAATGTGAGAACCTATATTCGGATCAAGCAGTTTCTTTTTTTAATGTACCTGGTCCAGGTGAATTCTGGGTTATTTGTGAAAATAAAATTTTCTCAAAAGGTGAAATTTTTTACATGATTGTGAATGCATAGTCACAAAATATTTACCAAGTAGTTGCTCTGCCTGAGGCCATGGGGATACAGAAATCTACAGGAAGACCCCGACCAATTATGGGAGGAACAGGAACATTAAAATCAAACAATTTCACATATGTTGACTGCTTTCTTGACATAGGAATAAAAGATAATGGGAACATGGCTGAGGCAATCACTCATTTTGTTTGGAAGGAACTTGCAGAGGAATTGAAGTAAAATAATACTAGGTACCGTTTATTGAGTTATTGCGTGCCAGTCATTCTTCCAAGGGTTGTGTGCATTATGTCTTTTAAATATCGTAACATCCCTGTGAAGTGCGAACTGTGAGTTTTTGCATTTTTCAGGTGAAGAACCCAAGACACAGAAGAGTTAGATAAAAGAGGTGCTAAGTAGGTGGTGGAGGCAGGATTCCAGCTCAGAGTCTGAGTTTCTGGCCGCTACACTTTGATGGTGAATGAACAGGGGTGCTGTTTATTCTAACAGTTTAGTGTCCAATGTTTATAGGGATTCACACAAAACCCACAATAGCAGCAGGGAAAAAAATTTGCTCATGCATTGATTACCTAAGAAGAGAACCTAAACCACTATTGAATTAGAATAGACATTTCAAAGGGACTGCATACCTCTGTCCCCCTAGGAATAGAGTTATTTTGTTAACTATTTTCTAAAGATTTTTTCTTTTTTTTTTTCTTAATTCCTTGACTGATGCAGAACATCTAGCTGACTGTGAAGGAATGCTCACGACAGTAGTAAAATGGACATGCTGCATTATGGGACATTCTGGCCTGTGAAACATAAAGGAAACACAATACATGTGATAGACCAGGATTTCCACTAAACCGAGAAAACACTTCTATGGCAATTTAAAACTTTTCAAAAGGCATATGTATAACATAAGTATAGTATATATAGACAGTTATTAGGGAGACATGAATAATATATATTTATTACCAAAACGTAATGATAATAATTTTCCAAGGGAAATATAAGTATTAGGAAACAAGGACTACAAAACAACAAACCAGTATACACCAATGAAAAAAAATCCTAGTTTTAAATGGTGAGTTATGTTAGTCAGGCTCACATCCAATCACTTAATTTAATGGGTTGTGTATGTAGAATTGTTTAAATGAGGGACCTTGATGGATAGCTGTGAAGGGAAAGAAATGAATTAAAATTAGGTTGGAGTTAGTGTTTAGGGAGGCAAAGTTTAGAATTTGGCTGGACTTACAAACTCACTGGTCCTAAGGCATAAATAAAACCCATGCTTGTAGAAGTCTCTGGGGTTGACGTTATTCCTCTCAAGGACTTCGTAACTTCAAACCTCTTCTCTTATGTCAATTATGTTAATCCCAGATGAACTGTTGTGTGGCTGTGGCAAAGGGTCCACTGATGCTGCATAAACTGTGATAACTCATCTTGTGCTTAAGCTGCAACTTTCCTGGTGTCACCTAGCATTGCGAGTTTTATCCACAGAGCATGGTGGAAATACATCATAGTCAGGTAATCTCAGTTGGGTATTGCCTGTCTTCTTTAACCTGGGCCGGCCTCATGATGGATGTGCTTGTGCTATCGGTTCTGAGGGGAATTGCAGAGTATGTGGTGCAGCTGGGAGGAAAGCAGAAGGTTCTTGTGAAGAGAATCCATCTCTTTTTCACTTAGAAAATAATCACAATCTTTTCTAGGCTCTAAAGATCATCTTTCTGTTTCCCATATTGGGTTTTCAATGGGTAGATGCTTCCTTTTAATGGCATTTTAAACTTTTTATTTTGTTCTGCATCGCTAACCTCTTCTCAAACACACTTCTCTCTTTTCTTGAGACATTCCACCATCTTATTACTGCTTCACCAAAAATCCCATGTCCAAGCCTGAATGAACTCCATCTTAGCACATGAACGGTTGGTCATGATTGGGGAAAAGCAGATCTATAAATTGGGCTCAGATAGATCCTCTTCATCACCTGGCAGCACTGTTATATTTCTTTAGTCTAGGGGAAGTTCATGGCTTCTTTTCTGAGACTTTCATTCTTAACCTTCTCTTCAAGTCTCCTACATTCCTCTCAAGGAATTTCCCCTACCCCATTTTTAGCAGATGATCACACCTCTAAATTCACCAAAAAAGTTAGAGAAAAAATAGAGACTCACTCATCTTTCCACCATCAAATATGCTAATGAATCTGGGTCTGGATGTAATCTGTTCTCTCATCTGCCTCATGAGTCTCACCCTCTCTACCATATCATCCCGACAATTTACAAACATGCTCTGAAAGCTCTCATTTGAAATCTCTCTACCAACTCTCCACTCACCAAACCATTCTTTTAAAAATATCTCTCTACATAGGCTACATTTCTTCTCTTTTTGTTCTTCCACTTACACTTTTCTGGACCTTGCCCAGAAAACTCTGTTAAGGCTGCTCTTTCGGAGTTGCTCAACTGGATGGACACTTATCGGATCTGGCTGCTGAATTCCACAAATTCCTTTCTGTCTCCTTTGTGCATATGCCCTTGACACCTCTAGCATTCTGAGTTTCCTTTGTTCCTTGGCTGCTTTCAGGCTCCTTTCTTCTCTATATTCTCTTCTTAGATTGCTTAAATATTCCCATGGATGTCTTTGTCTATATTTCTGGCTAAAATCACTTTACATTTGGATTTCCACTTGTCTACAAGACAATTCCAATAAGAGATTCCAAAATTATTTGAAGCATAAGGTATCAGGAAGATCTAGCCCCCTCCTGTACCCACTTAACCATCTCTAGAACTACTCCCCCCACCCCAGTTTTACCTATCTTAATATGTGATACCACCATACCAGAAACCTGCCATCATACTTGATTCCTCACTTTGCTTCACATTTACACCCCATCCTTTAACTTGTTATACTACCTTTACCTCCAAAATTTGTATTGACTGTGTCAATTACCTCTATCCCTATCAAGATCATCCAAATTCAAATTACTGTCTTTTTCACCCGGGTTAGCAATAGTACGTATACAAGTTATCTGAAATAGCTCAGCTCTGCCGAGAACCTTATGGCAGATGGCAGCACAATGGTGGATGTGCATGCAGAAGGGATCAAGTGGTGAGACAGGAAGCTAGAGGGATTCAGGGGGCAGACTTGCTCTTTTTGTAACAACTTGTCATGACAGCGAACTCAGTCCTTAAGACTAGCACTGATTTCCTTCAGATGGTGAGGTTCCCATGGCCCAATTACCTTTCACTAGGCCCCACCTCTTAAAGGTCCATTGCCACACTGAGGACCACACCTATGTCACACAGACCTTTGGGGACACTCAATCCACATTTAAACCACAGAAGTCCTTCTCCTGGAATGGTGTCCATAGTAGTCTGCGTGTTCACCTAACAGTGAGATTGGTGTGAAGGACTGAAGGCTTATATCTTCCCTGAATCCTTAAATTTATATGTTGAAATACTATCACCTTCAAGGTGATAGTATTTGGAAATGAGGCTTTGGGAATTAAAAAATTCATGAATGAGACTAGTGCCTTTATAAAAAGAGACACCAGAGAGCTTCTTTGCCCCTTCTGCCAAATGAGTGTAGAGTAAGGTGGTGTTGTCTATGAGCCAGAAAGTGAACCTACACTAGACACTGAATCTGCCTTGATCTTGGACTTCCTTGCCTCCAAAACTATAAGAAATAAATTTCTGTTGTTCATAAGCCACCTAGTTTATGATATTTTGTTATAGCAGCCCAAACAGCCTAAGACACTGGGTACTATCTTTTGCTCAGAATTCTTCAGTGGCATCCCATAGACTGTAATAAAAGCCAGACACTTTGCCATGGTCTACAAGGCCAGGGGTGAATTTCTCCAGACTCCCTCTCCAGTCTTCACTTTCCCCTTTGTCCACTGTCTCCTCCTTAGTCCTTTCACTCCTTCGGGTACTGGGGGAGTTGTCATTTGTAACAGCCATCTGAGGTGAGAAGATATCTCATTGTAGATTTGATTTGCATTTCTCTGGTGGCTAATGATACTGAGATTTTTATCTCATCCTTTGAATTTTCTATTTCGAATGTGTTTTATAGTGGAAAATCCAGTATGTAAAATACTAGAGGTATATAGTTGACAAGTAAATCATTTTGCACTCATTAAGGGTGCTTGCTCAACATTTTTTTCTGATGGGATGTGTGATTTAGATTTGGAGGAGAATGCTCCAACACACCAAAGTTTTTCCCTTTCTTTATGCTTCTTTGTTGTTGTTTTCAGAACATTTGTGCAAACCGTTCTTTTTGTCAGGTAAACGTATCTGACACCTGCGTAGAGAAGCCTTCCTTGACCATTCGCAAATGCTCATTTTTATAAGGCATTTTTTAAAAAACGGAATTGTGTATTTGTTTGCTAGTGTGTTCCTTGTTTCTGTCAGGGAAGGGACCATGATTGTTATGTCCAGTCTCTGCACAGTGTTGGGGATAGTGCAGTCATTTGCAAAAAATATTTTTGAGTGAATGAATAAATTTAGAGGCATATTTACCATGGTTTCACTGTGACTTTTTTGGTCTCCTCCATGTTATTTCTTATGCTATTCTTCCTATATGTATCTACTTCCTCTTTTTCCTTCATTTAAAAGTTCTAACTCTGTATTTTAATGTCCAACATCTTCCCAGCTACATCCCTCCCTGAGCAAGGAGTGTGCCAGATGTTTGCATCAGCATCCACATTCCACCTTCAATCCGTCCTCTCAAACCTCTTGCCTCTGGTTCCTATCATGATTTATAGCCCTCATTTAGTTTATTCCTTAGTCACTGGATTAACCTCAAGACTGCCGTGTTTCGATAGACTCTCATTCGCACCTTCGCCAGACACTGATTCACACTGCTCCCTGGAGGCAGAACTGCCACAACGCTTGTCCTTTGCATCACACTTGCAGACTTAAATTTCTCGTAAGACTTTTGAGTCATTACATTCCCCATATAATAAACCCAGTCTTTATTTACTTACTTCTGCATTTATTTATTCATGCACATTAACACCTTAACTCAATCACTACATATAAACCTTTGGGAGCATCAGAGGGTCTCCTTTTGTTCCACCGGAACTGGTGCTTCAGTTTTATTTATGCTTCAACGCTCCGGCCATTTACCCTGGGAACTGTCAAGTGTGTTTGTAGCAATGTGGACCGAAAACAAATCTCCAAATGGTAACCAGATGGGGCACAATTTATTTCAACAGTAAATTTAATTTAATTTATTTTTGTTTGTTTCCATAATGGGCATAGTTTTGAGACCTCATTTCCATGACATATGGAATTTCCCCATGCTTTGGGAACTGGGACATGTGTCTCAATAAAGGCACTTTATCTCTCAAATTCTCGCCTGTTCACAACCCCCCAACTCTCTGGTCCTCTGATAGAACTCTGCTGTCCTGAAGGGCTGCATACATAAGCGCTGGAATGGAATTGTGAGGAGCTCTCTCTAGTTGCTCCCTCGCGGTCCTCATTTCTTCAACAAATCAACTGGCTTTCCTCCTCCTTCTAAAATCTTTATCTTATAATGTAAATAGGTTATCTTAGAATACAATTTTCTTTAAGTAAATCCATTAGTGTTTGGTAATATAAAGTAATAAAGTAATTTTTCTTGACTATAAAAGAAATACATACTTAGAGAAAAATTAAAAGTGCTAATCATCCAGAGCTAACCATTGTCACTGTTTTTGCACATTTCTACTTGGTTGTTTCAATGGGCAGTTCTCCAGGTAATATTCTTTATATAAAAATTTTTGTATCCTTGTTATTATTATGTTTCATATTATTAAACATTTATCATAAACATGATTTTTATGGATTCTTTTTTATGGATTCTTAATATTCTTTTGTATGAATGTATAATTATTTTATTCTCTCCTTGTTAGACAGTTAAGGTATTTTTGAATCACTCTACAGTTCATTTTGTATGTGTATATTTTAAATTTTGTACATATTTCAGATTATTTATTTAGAACAGAGCCGTGGAAATAATACAACTGTATTATAGGATATGAACATCTTTAAAACTCTTGGATTGCTAAATTGCGTTTTAGAAATGTTGAAATAATTTGCACTCCAATTGAAATGTGTGTCTAAACTCTCTTGCTCTAGACAGCCCTGATTATTGTATTTTTAAAAATGAATTAAAGTGGATTCAAAAGAGTAACTTCTTATTTTAGTACCTTGACTGAGAAGGAATACATTTTCAGGACTAGTCTCTTTTGAGCCCATGTTATTTGTTTTATGAACTTATCTTAAGGATATTAAACTTTGTGTTTCCTGCTCTCAGAATGTTTACAGTTTAATAGCTTTCATAATAAATTTTAGTTCTAGAGGGGAGGGAAGGGGAATGGGAAAAAAAGAAGCAACAAGATATATCATGTACAGGTACAAATCCCAGATGATGAATGTTATCACTATATACATCTAAAATGTACCATTAAAATAAAATAAAATAATAAAATAAAAATAGTAAGTTTTAGTTCTAAAATTCCAAGATTCTATTGAAAAGTGATACAATAACAAACCCTCCAGAATGTTCCATTGTAGACAATCAGGCATTTTTTTCAGGATCCTCTACCCTTGTCCTTGAGCACCTGCCCCTACTTGGCTGAGGTGAAACTCCATACAGCAGTGGATACACAAATGCCATTCACTTTGAAATCACTAGTGTGTGTGTGTGTGTGTGTGTGTGTGTGTGTGTATGTATATACACTTGTCAGAATCTATAAACATGTACATGAATATGTACACCTCTATATCTATAAAGTGAAAATAAAGCATACTGCACAATTCTCACAGCTATTTTGAATTTAGTGTGCACAGCACTTCATAAAAGGTAGGATAAATTCAATCTGATTGAGAAATTCCTGGGCAGATAATTTTGCCACATAACGTACATTCCAGATATAAAATTTTTCTATTACTCACAAATAAACCAAATTATGAAATTTTAAATATCTCAGAAAAATGTAGTTTACAGTTAATTTTTCCCTACAGGAATATTTATTGGTATGAAATAGAAGGAATGTGAATAAGTCTACTTGTAAGCAAGTACAAAACTGGTTGCCAAGTTTTTAAAATTTAATTTAATCTCTTAGGACTTCAAACAGGATGCCAAGTTCATAGAGTTCACAATGAAAACTTTATGAGAATTTGAAGTGCTGTCTTTAAACATGATGCAACAATGAAAATTTGAATGAAATATGCAAAGAATTCCATTTTACTTTGCATTGATGTAATTGTGGCATTTCCTTTGTTTTTAATACCGCGTGTTGGATTCTTAAATCCAAACCAAAATAATGATGCAATAGTTGGATATATCTTTAGTGTCTTACTAACCCTTACAAATAAACTTCTGATTAATCACACCCATTTCTCATCCTGTTACACTTCTTCACTACCCAAGAGAGATGGAGTTAGTTTCACATTAGAACAGATTTTTATTAGTGAACTTGCTACTTGCTTGTATCTTGTATTTACTTAATATTAGCATGTTTCTTGGTAATAAGACAAGGGTAGTGGAGAAATGTTGGTTAAATGGTACTAAGTTATAGTCATATAAAAGAGATAGGTTCTGGTGTTCTTTTGTATAGTAAGGAGACTGTAGATATTGAAATGTACTATATATTTCAAAAAAACTAGAAGGAAAGATTTTGAATGTTTTTCCAACAAATAAAAAGAAATGATATATGTTTGAGGAGATAGGTATGCTTACCCTGAGTTGAACATTACACATGCATTGAAACATCACATGATTTCCATTAATATGTATATTTTTTTGTGTCAACAACAACAACGAAAAAGTAAAAGTAGGACAGAGATTATGATCATATAATCTCAGAACATCTGGTTTGTCTGCTAGGCATCCAATACTTATTATTGGGCTTTCTTGAAAGCAGAACATGAGTAACCAGAATCTTTGAATTTGGAAAGGGCTTACAGAGAGAAGTTGGTAATATTTTGTAGAAGAGATCAATAGCATCAATAAACATTCTCTCTCATGGCCTGCTAACCATGGAATGAAGGCCCTGAAATCATAAGCCAAAATAGTCTTTCCTTTTTTATAAATTGTTTATCTTTTGTATTTTGTCACAGTGATAGAAAGCTGGTCAACATGACCAGAATGCTTTATCTTCTCCACACTCTCATCAGCTTTCTTCATAGTCTCTGTTTTTCTGGTCATTGTCATCATCCATATGGCCAAACAATACACCTGGAGTCTTCCTTAATTCTTCTGTTTTTCTTATTAGGCATCAAGTCTTGCTGATTTGACTAATGTTTCTTTAACTCATCCTCTTCTGAAAACTTCCAACTTTCAGTCAGTCCTTATGTCTTAGTCTGTTTGTGTTGCTGTAAGAAAATCCCTGAGACTGGGTAATTTTATAAATAATAGAAATTCATTTCTCACAGTTCTGGGGGCTGAGAGTCCAAGACTAATGCCTCAAAGGGCAGAGAACTTGTCTACTGATACTTCTTTGTCTTGAGTCTACTATGGTACCATATGAAAGTAGTTAACAGGTATTTTCTGATTATAAGGGAAGGAAAGGTTGAAAATTAAACTCTTAATACAAAGGCAAACTGCTTCAAAACAATTTTGAATTTTAGTATAAAATGACATGCCCAAGAAGAAAAGTATTTACCTTCTGCTGTGGAAATGTGGACTCTGTCATGGCGGTTTCAAAGCTTTGGGCACCCCCTGCCTGAGTCTTCTCCCACAGGGCCCTCAGGAACTGCACAGAACGACTCTGTATAGACAGGGGTTCAGGAAACAGGCTCTGAATGGGTAGTAAGGAGAGAGACATAACATTATGTCTTGATCTAACAGTATTATTTGATGGGTTCCAAGGCACTAAAGAGGTTTGGTTTTGAACTTTAATATGATTAAAATTTAAATGAAACAGCAGAGATCTATTATAAAGAATAAACATATGATATATTTTAAGCTTTTCCTTTTTTCATCAGAAAATTTAAATTATTTTGTAAAATTTTCAAGTCAGTTTTTAGGGTTAGATCTAAACTATATTTACATATATTTGAAGCCAATGAATATCAAATTTTCAAAGGAAAAGTTAACTTATGCTTATATATTTATTAATCAATGATATTTATAATCATTTATGTGTTGTGATATTTTACCTATAAATGTGAGAAGTCTTTAATTCAAAGGGACAATTTTATAAAAACACGTAGAGCATCAACAAAGGGTTCAAGATATTTATTTACATATAATACCATAAGTACTATTATTTATGTATGACTTAAAAAATCATATTTTCTATGTCAAGGATTGTTCAAACATTGAGGTATGAGACTCTCTATGTGATCTGTGTATATAAAACTTCTATTTAATAAATGAAAATTAGTATATATTTTTTCTGGAAATAACTTATTGCAATCATTAAATGGGTAATTTCTAGTACATAGTGGGAAAATGTAGAGTATCTTGAACCCCAAGTAAGTGGTCACAGACATAAAAAGTTTATGAACCAGTAACAGACTGATCATGCTGCTCATAATGTGGACACATGTGGGAATTTAAAATTATTATCAGAAAGTTATACAGCACATAATTTTTCATTGAAAGAAGAGCAGGGCATGAATTGATGAACCATTCATCTAAAGAGGAACATTTAGACCAGAATCTGTGAATTTGAGAATTCCATGAATGTGTGAAGTTGATGAATGTCTGGCTGGTTAGACAAGAACAGTGCTGAGTTTGGAATTATCAAGTAAATGTTTGATTTTTGTTTACTCCAAAGCCAGGATTCACCCAGACGATTATATCACATCAAAAATGTAGAAAAAGAAAGAAACCAGTATAGCAAAATGGACACCGAAGAAACACCATAAACAGATGCTTTGGGTGATTTTGGTTGAAGAAAAAGAGAAAGAATCTGACTAAATCAATAAAATAAGACTGAAGGGCCAAAAAAAAAAAAAAAAGTCAAGTTTTGTCAGTTTCTTTTCAGAAAACTGACAACTGTTAAAAACAAAGCCAAAGATAAACACAGTACAAATTCACTGATGAAAACTATTTGAAAAATAATACTAAAGTAAAAAAAATTAAGATCATTTCAAGAAAAGGAAGAAAAATCAATGTTATTTTTTATGTTTATAGACAATTTAGTTCACATCAAAATCAGTTGTTTTCTATAAGGTGTTATTATGTATTCTTTAAACTTACCATAGGAAAAATTGGTATCCCTAACCAATATCTAACCTGTCTCTTCCTAAGTACTATGATTTCACTTTGTGATGTATTCATCGTTAAGATTCATTTTTTCCTCATAAAACAGAAAGAAATATGACAAACTAGTTGGTGAATTTGTAGGAGCAATTATAGAAATATTTCATTAATAGAAGTAAATAAATTAGCTCCAAAATGATTGCAAAATACATGTACTAATTAAAAAGTTGAAAAAAATGTAATCATTTGGCTTAATTTTCAAACATATTGTAACATTCGCATTGTTTTCTTTCTGACCATGCCTTCCTTTTTCCTACTTTTATCGCCTATTTTATATTTCAAGACACACACAACAATTAAAATATCAGTATATCAGAGTTCTGATGATCTGAGTTCTGCCCTTGAGTTTTCTTATCTATAGAAATTATGTCTAAGATCTCTTCTACATCTAACATTTTATAATCTACATTTACATTTTACATTAAAGTTTAATACATTTAGGATAAGAGGAAATTCTTCATCACTAAATTTAAGGTTCTTTTTTATTTACTTTCACCTATATATACATGTTTAGCAGAAAACACTGGCATTCAAGTGTCTTAACAATGTCATAAAGGATATACTTACAAAGGATATATGTAAAATTAACTGGAGAGTAATTTTGGAAAACTTACTCTAGAGAAATAAAACTCTAGAGAAATAAAACCTAGCTTTATAAAAGGCAAGCCATTCTCCCAAATAAGCTGTTTTTGTTGTTTAACAAAAATTATTTTCCCTTGCATTTTTCCTTTTTAAAGCTGTGGACATTTAAGATACGAATTGCTTTGGTCTGCTGATTAATAGTCCAGGGTCCTTTCTAAGGGAACTATCTTAAAATACAGAAAATCCATACTAAGAATTATTAATAAAATATACACCTGTTACTGTGATGTACATATTAACTCAGCTGAAGAATTAATTCAATACAAATGATTATGACATTATTCTCCACCAGCTAATTAAGGAGGCTGGCGAACACAGATTATACACACCTGCTGAAACAGAAACATGATCTGGATCCATGGCTGCGGCGCTTGGCTGACGAGAATGAATCTGGACTTACTGTATAGGCAGTAATGGCCCTTCAGGGAGCACGTAAAGAACAACTTTGCTACACAACTTCTCACAGTATCTAGAAATGAACATACATAGCACTAAACATTAGTTTCTTCTCAGAGTTACAATCTATGCTCCAGCAAGTAAACATACTTGGAAACCATTCTTCAGTTTTTGGATTGTGAGCTCCAAACAACTGTCTTTGAGGGGTGGATCCATTTTGTGGAGAAGGAAGGTTTAAACGAAGATATTTTAAATAGGTTGTGTTCTATCCATTTTCCTCTCATTTTGATTAACAATGTGTGAAGAATCTTCAAGCAACTCTCATGGAAGAAAAAAAAAACTTTTCACTAATAAAAAGGGAGATTTCACATCATCATCATCTAATTAGACACCTTAAAGTGATACCATGAGCAGAATACACAATAGAGGGAAGAAACTTAGGCATTTTCTGGGCAGTGTTATGGACACTGTTCCCTTGCCTGTGCAGGAGCCACTGAGAAAGTTTCCAGAGTAACTCTGGCCAGAGATGTTGCTTCTATGAACTTGGTCTGGTTCGGAAAGTTCATCTCATCTTGGAAATCTTCAGCAAGGAGACTTAATGAGATCATTCTAGTGGGACAAGAAAATGGGTCCGTGATGTAGAGCCGAGGTGGTGAGAAGCCATATAAACAAAAGGTCAGTAGTGAATGAATGGAAATAAATATGCCTTGAGATTCTATGTGCTAGGGAGTGTGGTGGGTGCTGGGTAATAATTGTCACTAATTGACTTCCACGTGTGTTACATGCTTGATTCTATTTAATTTTTACAGCCCTACGAGCTAAGATATTATTATTTCTGTCTTTACAAAGTCAGACTCCTTTGTTCACTACTGTGATTTTGGCACACTGTAAACAAATAAGTACATAGATAAACAGTGTCTGGACAGATGCAAGAAGAATATTCAGGGATCCAGAAAACACTGCCCAGGCCAGGATTTGAATTCAGCAGGGCTGTTACTACACTAGGCTCTACCATCCTGGGGACTTTTAAAATTTGTTGAATCATGTTGCTAGCTCAGAGGAATTTATCAATCTGATGTTTTAAATAAAATGTTTTGAAAATTAACAGCTTTTTTATGCCCTACTCTTAAAAGTGGAAATGGACTAGAATTTCTTCAAAGTTGGTAAGGCTCCTAATAAAGGTGACTAAATCGGTCACCACCAAAGACTGAAGTGTATTGAAATTAATTATTTCAGTTATTTATCATAGTGATGAAACAAATATAATAGTAATTAAAATTTTTGGCACTGACTGTCTGAAAAATTAAATTTAAATTAATCTGTACCGAAGAGAACAGGAAGCCAAGTATTCCACAAAAGCATACAGATGAAAGTGGTTTTTGAACTAAATCTAGATGTAATGTATACATTAAGACAGCAATGTGTTTTACTTCAGTAGAAAGCTTCCAAAGGGAACAAGTTCCTTTCTAAAAACCCATGCAGTTAGTTTGACAGTTGGACTTTAGGCTTCTGCCATGAAAAAACGATTTTCTTCTTTTTCCTTCCCCTAAATATTTACTGTTTACTTGTTTATTTTGAAAATAAACATTTATTAGATTTACTTCACTAACCTTGAGTCTATTAGCTTTTTATTCCAAACCACAGAAGCTTCACATCACATAAAATGGTTAAAAAAGTAGGAGATGGAGATCCTTAATTTAGAAACATATACACTGGCTATAAAAAAAAATTGATTCTGTTACATTAGCTTTCTGTTAATGCTTTCAGTAAACCTGGTTTATATAGTGCTTTCCTATTTTGAAAAAAATTTCCCACAGCCCCAAGATTCAGTTGTTAATTTTTCTAAATTTTTCCCTCTGGTTTATTCCATAGTCCCAAATGATCGACATACTATAATTAGTTGTTGAATGAATGAGTGAATAAATGAATGAATGAATGAATGTCAGACACTGTGCTGAGAGCAATCAGGGCTGTGACAGACCTTGCTGTTAAGAAGTTTATATCCAAATGGGAGACAAGTCTGTAAACAATGGTTACCAGTTTTAAGTTCATGAGATGATAGAGGGACACACAAGAAAGCTGCCCAGAGAAATGAGTAAGACATTCAGATTGTAGATGAAGGGAGGAGATGCTTGAGGTGGAGCTTGAAAAATGGCCAAGATTTTGACTTTAGGAAAAGAATTTTAATTGTAGAGAGTTCCATAAAAAAACATATAAGTCATAAATATTCAAGTTAATTTCAGGTAATATGTTTGGTGTATCTGGGTCATTAAAATAGTTTTTTACTTATGTGATTAATGTTCACAGGGTTATTTTTCTAGACTAAATGTTGATGAGAGAGGGGGTCATAAAAATAGAGTTTTCTGTTTCACCAAATCTGATAGTTACTTCTTCACTTTTGATGGAATGTAGCTTATTTTCCTAAAAAATAAAAGATTTTTTTGCCTTTGTAAAGACTGAAGTTAACATAAGCATCAATGATTATTAAATATAAAGTATGCTAAAAATTTTCAAAATGTATTCAATACATGGATGAATAAATTTAAAGGCATGATACCTAACAAAAGAATGTTTGGTCTTGTTTTTGAATCAAAATCTTTTTACATGAAAAGATGTACAACTTTATTAGACTTTGGAGAAATAAAAATTAAAATCAAAATGTGAAGCTACTATATGCAAAACATATTTAAGATTTTTAAAAAATTTTTACCAAGAACATGCATTGGTACACTGTATACATAATGATCACATTTATCATGGTTATTTTGTACCTATAGATGATGTATCTTGGTCCCCCTCCCCTTCCCCACCCCTCCTTTCCATTCCACCCCTCCCTTCCATTCCCCCTTTCTTTATTTACAGCAGGTTTATTTACATTTTTCCATTTTTTCCATTTTTCCTTTCTTTCCCTTTTCCCTTCCTTCTTTTCCCCTTCTAGTTCTCCTCTCTTCTGAATATTATCTTTCTTTTATCTAATATCCATTATGCCTCTTTGTCTTTATGTACACTTATGGTTTCTTATATCAGAGAAACAATATGATGTGTACTCATGAGTGATTGATTTATTTCACTTAAGAGTATGTTCTCAAGGTGCATCCATTTCCCTACAAATGACTCTAGTTTATCCTTTTTATGGCAGAGTAGCACTCCACTGTGTAGAAAAACCACACCTTCTTTAGCCATTTGTTAGCTGTTGGGCATTTGGGTTGTTTCCAAGACTTAGCTATGACAAATTGTGTTGCTATGAACATAGTTATGCATATATCTCTATGCTATGAGGTTTTCAATTCTTCTGGGAAGATACCAAGCAGAAGAATAGCTGGATCAAATGGAACCTCTAGATTTAGTTTTTTGAGGAGTCTCCATACCAATTTCCATAGTGGAGAAAACAATCTCCAACCCAGATTAATGTACCTGGCCAAACTATCTTTCAAACTGAATCAAAATCTCTAAGAATCATTTTGGAATTTTTTTTCCTCCTGCCACTGATCTCCCATAATGCCATTCATATTTCTTTATTCCTGCACAGCATTTACTATATCATATTCATATTTTCTATTAATATTTTAAAAATAAATCTTAAAATACTTTCAGATTTACAGGAAACTTGGGAAGGTGGCATGGAGTTCACATATACTACACATCCAGTTTCCCCTATGATTAACATTTTACTTTAGTATGGCACATTTGTTGCAAGAAATGAATCAACATCGATATTTAATTATAAACTAAACTCTGTAGTTTCATTCATATTTCCTTAATTTTTACCTAATTTCATGTTCCTGTTCCAGGATCCCATAAAAGATAATATATAATGTATGTTTATCGGGGTCCTCAGGCACCTTTTGACTGACATTTGCTCAGAATTTCTTTGTTTTTCATGACCTTGACAATTTTGAGGAACACTTTTGTCAAATACAATTTTCCTCATTGGGATGTATCTGTTTTTCTTCCTTTATGGTTAGACTGAGATTTTGAGTTTTCATAGGGAATGTCATGGAGGTAAAGTACTATTTTTAGTCACACAGGGCTATATTTGATTAATATAATTTTTGACTGTTCATATTGACTTGAATTACCCAGCTAACATAGTGTTTATCAAATGTCTCTACTGTAAATTTACTCCTTTTTCCACTTGCCACACTGTATTCTTTGAAAGGAATTCATGATGTGTAGGCCACAATTAAGAAGTGGAGAGTTAGCTTCACCTTTTTGATGGTGGAATAGCTACATAGATTGTTTGAAAATCTTTTACAAAGATTTGTTTATTCTTACCCTGGTTATTTCATTTAAATAATTTACTCAATTATTTTTTCCAGTTTCATTGACAAATGTATTCAATCATTATGTACTCATGAGTTTCTATTTTATACCTTGAGTTATAATTCTATACTAATCTCTTTATTTTGTGCTCAATTTTTTCCAGTTTTGGCCATTGAGGATTTTTTCAGTTGGCTCCTGTGTCCATTTGGTGACCCCTCATAATTTTGTGTGCTTTTTTCACCTGTTGTTTTGTTTTATTTTGTTTCTTGAGCACTTTCTTGCTTTCTGGCATTAAAAGATGCTTCAGCTCATCTTGTGTATTTCCTGCCCCAGTTCTGGAATCAGACAAGTTTTCAAGGAGCTCTGGTTCTTTGTATTAGGAACCAAGATACGGGTGCTAAGTATGCTTACTGTTCTTGGGGTATGATAGCTCCTTGGCCCTTTCAGCTGTCAGAGGAAGGAAATTGTGCGTGTATACTTTTTATATGTAACCAAATTAAGCTAAACTTGAACTCATACTGATAACTTCTATTCTAATCTATTACCATATGGATCATTCTGGCTTCCTCCCCTTACTTATCTGTAAATTCCCACATCAGCAGTGAGTAGCCTGGCTCTCGCTGCTCACTGTTAGTAACTCAGTCTCTCTCTCTCTTCCCTTCTTTCTCTGTCTCCCTCCCTCCCTCCTTTTCTCTCTCTCTCTGCCATCCTTACCCTTTCTCTTTTCCTCTTAAAAGCTTTTGTGAACTATTTAACACAGAAGTGGAGTTTGATAAGCTGGAAATGATGTCCAGAAAGCCGACTCTGATCCGGGTTACATTCAATACAGGCTGGAATATGAAATCAAGACAAAGCATCCAGCTTCAGCAGGTGAGAAAAATTCAGTTCACTCTTAATGGAATTGTCAGCCCTAAAGTCTTGAAATTAAACTTTGTATGCATGTTTTAAACTCATTGCTGTTAAGCAGAAGGAGATCTCAGGACTGCATTTATGGTGCTTTGAATATGACTGTGACCACGATAAAAGAACTACAACAGCAAACAGATCTAGAGCTAGTGTTAAATGACATAATGAAGTTTCAGAAAGGTGTTATTATTATGATTTTATAATGGTATTTTAAAAGTCCACCAGAAATTCTAAATCAGGAAAAATTATGATAAAAAACAAATGTCAGATTTTAGTTTGTATGTGTGTACATCTACATGTGTATTTGAAAAATTTATACACCTTGAGATCAAAATGTTAAGTAAATCAATTACACAAGTTTAAATATCACATGGTTTCTCTTATACGAGAAGCCCGAAATATAAGAGAAATGCAAAATAAAAGATAGACAATAGGAAATATTGAGATGGAACATTGGCATGTGGGAAAGAACTGAGAGATGGAGGGAGAGGAGAGGGAAGGGAAGGAGGGAAATGACATTTTAAAAGGTGTGTGTGTTGGGGGGGGATTGTGTAGTGTTGTACGCATACACCAAGTCTCTACAAGGAACATGGTAATCGTGTGCTACAAACATGTATAAAATGTATATATACATGATCCAAGAGATGCAGGGAGGGGGAGGGAGAAGAGAGGAATGGTTTAAAAAAAAGAATTAAGAAATGTCATGTTTATGTACCGACTCCCCATGATGAATGTAATCATTATGTACTATAAACATGTACCAACAAGAGAAATTTAAAAATATATTAGAGAAAGCTGATGTGTAGGAAAAGTAATGTATTTATTTTTGAACAAATCATTCTTTTTGATATTTAACATAAATATCATTTAATCCTCATAATTACTATTTATATTTTTACTTCAAGGGTCAAAGAGCCAAGTGATTTAGTTGAGTAACATATATAACCTGAATTTGGCCCCAAGTTCATTAAAATACAAGGCCTGTGTTTTGTTCATAAATCCAAACTTCCTCCTTCAAAGCCACATTCTCTGAGGCACCTAAATCTGCTTCCCCAACCGAGCTATCTATAGCTTCTGCAGTGGCAGGGCAGCAATCCAACATAACCTTCCAATATCTTTCCCAAGACCATGCAACATGTACATTCCTAGCAATATGGCCAAAGGTATTAATTTCCATGCAATTATTAGTTAGTCACCATAATTTTCTAACTTAGGAGTAGGACAAATTCTTTCTTGAACCTGAAGGTCAGTGGCAATTCTATAAAGAGAAGTTCTTAAAAGGCTTGTGTAAAAGGGAAATAATTGGTCTCTTTAATCCAATACAGTAGGAAGAGTAAGGGAGATTTTGAACCCAGAGGGAATAATCAAAATGACTAGATTCGGAGTTCCTTAGGAGTGGAGAAGGTTGTAAATCAGGGGAAGTAGAGCTGTAGGAAAAACTTTAATGACCTGTGATACTCTGCTATAAGTTGATAAGTGTACCCATTTTTCTGAATATCGATTTTAAAACTGAGAAACTATTCTTCTTGGAAGACTGGATAATTATAAACCGTCTTCTAAAGTGGAAATTTATGACTAATCTATATCAGTACTTTTTTTGAGATAAGTGCCTTCTAGGAATAAAAATGAAATATAGTTTTGATTTTTTAAATAACTAGTAGAAATACAAAAGACTTTGCTTTTATTTTGGAAAGAAAAGAACAAGTTAGCTATTATATTGAATTCTTCACTAAACTTTTAGTTTGAAAGTTCCCTTCCAGTTAAATTGGGGTCACATATATGTATCTGGCTTGTTTCCCAGAGTTTTCAACTGAGCCAGTCTTCTTCATATGTAAACTGTATTTCTAGAATGATTTATAATAACTCAAACACTGGAATATGTTTGCTGAAATTGCTATACAGAAAATATTCATAGCATATGAATAAACAAATCCTGGTGAGGCATTTTGAGGGACCCAGGAAGAGATTTAATTTTCATTGACTTTGTACCAAGGCATAAATGTAGCAAATTATATTTAACCCTTGCCGAATAGGTTTTGTTATCTCCATTTCCCTGAAGAGGAAATCTCAAGATCAAACTTTCAGGAAGCAGTCAAGTCAGACCTTAAACCCAGTACACCATTGTGTGGCTCAGATAAAACAGAACTAATAGAAGTACCTCAACAAGGAAATATGATTCAATGGAAAGATCGTTGGCCAAGGAGTCAGACAACCAGGGTCTAGTGAGGGGACTGTGTTACTTCTCCTCACTATCGTTTGGTTTCTTTCTTTTTTTAATAGATATTTTTATGATCCTAGGTATTGAATACAGGGCCTTGTACATGCTAAGCAAGTGCTCGATCATGGAGCTACATCCACCCTAGTGCTCTGTTTTCTTCTCTGTAAAATGAGGTCGAACCAAAACTGATCTAGAATGAAAACACAAGTTGATTATTATTTAAAAACAATAATTTGTTTGTGTTTATTATCTTTCTCCAGGATTGTAATCTTTGTGAGGGTAATGTTTTAGTTGTGTTAAGTTATGTAAAATGTAAAATATCACTGTAACAATTTTTATGTGTGAGCTGGACGAGACTAATTGCATTCACACTGTTGTGTGACCATTACCAACAGCCATCTCTAGAATTCTTTTCTTCTTTTCCAACTGACACACTATAACTATTAAACATTAACTTGCCAACCCTTCCCTCTGCCCCAGAAATCACCACTCTACTTTCTGTCTTCTGTGAATTTGATTGAACTAGGTACTTCATATAAATGGAATCAGACATACATTTCTGGCGTATTTCATTTAGCATATCTTCAAGTTTCACCATATATATCATGTGATAGAATTCCATTTCTCTTTAAGGTCAAATTATTTTCCATTGTATACACTTGCCACATTTTGCCTATTCATTTACCTGTCCATGAACATTTGGGTTGTTTATAACTTTTGGCTACTACGAATTATGCTGTTGTGAAAATAACTATACTAAGGTCTCTGAGGCTCCGATTTAAATTATTTTTGGCTTATACCCAGAAGAGGATTTGTTGGATCATAGAATAAGTCTATACTTAATTTTTTGAGGAATGTTCATATCAAAATGAACTTTTAAAAGTTAACACCTAATAATTATACGTACTTATGGGGTACATGTTTTGTTTTCAGTGCAGGGAACTGAACCAAAGGTCGCGAACATGTTAAGCAAGTGTTCTATCATCGATCTACACCCCTAGCCCTAGAGTAAACTTTTTATCTCTAATGTCTATGACTTGATGAAGGACCACAGAGGCTGGGGAAGAACCTGTCTGATGACGGCCCAGAGCAGGGTTGAAAATTTGCCTACAGGTACAAGACCTCACTCTCAGCTCTGAGAAAAGGACAGGGCCTAACAGGTTGGGTTGAAACAGTGTTCTTGCTCCTATCTGACTCTAGCCAGATAGGAACTTTTGAAGCCATTTTTTCAGTATCCATTTAACGCTCTTCTGATGAATTTTAAAAATACATGGATTATAATTTAAGATACTGCCACAATAAATAAATTCCAAGGGCATGAGTGCTTTCCCACTACTACAAGGAAGTTGTAGCCTCTTCCTCCTGTCCCTAGATATCATCTTAGGGAGGTAAGCATGGGAGGGTTGACAGCAAGATCATTTTATTCAAATGAGAGATTGTCTTTCTAAAAGTACTGTTCAAGCAGTCAGCTGGGAGTGACTTTAAGTGAGATTCTTAATTAATTCCCTCTCTCACTAACCAGTGGTTGGTCACTGGTTATGACCACAATCAATTCTAGACAAAACGATGGTACATTTTCCCTGTAGATATGAGTTGTAACATAAAATAAATTTATATAATCTTACAGTGAGCAGAAAAATATAAAGACTAAAACTACAGTGAACAAGAAGACCTCAAGAGATAAAGATATCTTGTTCTAATAAGAAATTAGGGAGTTCCAGGTATACTGCGAGGAGTCAAGTAGCCAAGAGTAGAGAATGAGGGGTCAGCTGAAGGCTTCCACTGGGCCCTTCATGTGACAACTGAAATCTAATCACACGCAGTGGCTTGTAGTGTCCCCTGGTGCATCTATACAGTACTTCCAAATTTCTTAAGTGAAAACTGTGTAGAAAACTTGTGCCCACTTGCTGTCTTATGTTGCTACTAGAGAACAGAATGAGACTTGCCTATTCACATACATCGGATCAGGAGATAGAGAACACAGAATGCTCTTACAACCAATACATCTGCCCCAAGAAGCCCTTCCTCTCAGGAGCAAGTCTAGCACCAACTTCCCTGTGTCCCCTCCAAAGTCCAGTTCTCCTCCAAGGTGGTGGTTAAGGGCACAGACCATGAAACTAGACTTTCCCACTTGCCATTATGTGTCTTTAGGCAAATTACACAATCTCTCTATGACTCAGTGGGAATAATAATAATAATAGCATCTAGTTCTAAGAATTGATTAGGGTGACCAGCCATCCTGGATTCTCTGAGACTAATGTGATTCTTGGGATTCCAATCTTTCAGTCTTAGGAATGGGACAGTGGCAAGCAAACTTGGATGAATCAGAAACTATAGTTAATGTGAGCAAAAAATGAATAAATTTATGCAAGACTCTCAGGTATGTGTGTGTCACAGAACAAATGTTTAATAATATTTGTTATTATCATTATTGTTATTACTAGTATTGTATATGGAAAAAGCAAAAAAACCAAAATGATAGTTAGGCAGATGGAACTGTTTGAATGTTGCTACAATGTTGCTTTAATTAGAGAAAAAGGGCTGCAGAATGACCCTTGGGATCTAGGATCTTCATATCCTGGAATATTCACCTACTTGTGTATTCTAAAAAAAAATGTACCACAGAGTTAATAATGAAGTACAGGCTGAAATAAACCTCTATAGATCTAAGTAACATTTTCTGGGGACATGATGGAAGTAGAGGATCTAGCAAGAAGGAAGATCTCATAGCAGTGCTCGAAGCCATCACTTGTTCTCTTCGAGAGTTTCTCATTGTAGGACTCTAAGCCGTGGGCAAGTGAGGCTTTTGGTGCTGATAGTGGTTTGAGGCTCAAAAGCACAGAAATGTGGCAAGAACATTCTAAGATTTGATATTTTACTGAATTCAATGCATCATAAATGGAGGAACACTTTTTTGCCTAAGAATAAGTGGGAAATAGCTAACATTAATAGATTGTTTTTTATGTATTAGGATCTCTTTTAAGAACTTTATCTTTTAAGAACTTTACTCATCATGAGAATGATATAGATACTTCCAGTTTCAAGGAAGAATCTGAAGCTCAAAGATGTTAAGTAATCTGCTTGAGGTCACATGATTGGTGACAGCCAAGACATCCCAGATAGTTGGACTGCAGTGCCCATTCTGCTCTGCAGCCTCCACAGCATTAGTGCTTAGATTACTGTTATGCTTTATGCCTAGATGTGTCCCCAAAGCCTCATGCAGTCATAGGTGGAGCATTTTCAGAAGTGACTGGATCTAGAGTGTGTGATTACTAAATTAGTCTACTGATTGGCTTTGGCATAGTTCTACTGGAATCAAGGATGTGACACTAAGATTAAGGTTGCTAGGATTAAGGGTGGGAGTGCTACCTCCCCAAGGGTGGGTACCCTGGATAAAATATAAGGGGCAGAAAGAAACTGATAAGGTCCCTTGCTTACCTTGCTGCCATCTGCCTGTTTGCCATGCCACCCTGCCTTGGAGCCAGCCAACTATGAATTGAAATCTCCACGAATTGTAAGCCAAGTAAACCTTTCCCCCTTTGACTGGGTGTTGGGTATCTTGTTCCAGCAACAAGATAAAAGTAACTAAGACAATTACACAAAAACTAATACTCTGAGTGAAAGAGGGGCTTAATTTATACTTAGCTATCTCAAATTGTTTAAAGCTTATAGATTGTGCATCACTTTTGTTTGTACCATATTTATTTGGAGATTTGTTGATCACTTATTTTTGTATTCATTGCAATTTGGTTTACATGGTATCACTGAGTGAGTTAAATGGCACATTCCCATTCATGCTCATAGTTCTCTTGAGGGATGTCCAGATGACTGACCCAAGAAATCCCAGTTGAAGGTACTACTGTTCCCCGGGGGAACACCTGAAGTGAAGGCATCAGGAATCAAAGAGACTGCTCAATGAAATTACTTTTGTCAGATTAGCCTTGGAAATAAGATCTTTTATAGCAAAGCAAATGTCACAGTCATAAAATTATTTTTCCATCAATAAGTGTTTCACATGCCAGAGGTCAATGTATCTAGTCCTAGCTTCATCCATTGTTTCTTTCAAGTTGCTTTTATGTGTAACACTTCATTCTTGTGTGACCTAAGATCCAGGGCTGATGACCTTCATCATCATGATGAACATTAAATAGAATTCACTTTTTACTGTTTCTGGTTAATTATTTAACCTTCATTTTCTTACTGCTGCCCACAGAAAAAGTTATATCATATGATAGAGTAGCAGTGTTATTCAGCTTCCAGCAACTCGACCTTCTAGTTGTGAATTTGAAACAGCTGGTCGTATATTTTATCTTGTAGAAGAAGACAGAAAGATCTGTTGAAGAACTAACGTGACAATTAATGGAGTTAAATTTCCTTCACTGGCTATTTCCCAGTGGGCCATGGGGTATTATGAGGGTGAGAAGAGAACCTTCATTCAACAGAGGCTTTAGGAGTGATGACCCCCCACTTCAAAAAATTTCTGGCATCTCAGAAATTTGTCTTTTGGGAGAAATTGATACCAAGTGCCAGTTCAAAACCACAAATTACAGAGTGGTGGTTTCTCTCTTATAAGGCAGGATTGCAATAAAGCATGCTCAGAAAACTCTTCTTTTCTTCAAAATCTTCAGATCTGAAACACTTGAAAGCACAGTGAAGCTCACGTTGAATTTTTCTTGTGTCTTTAGATCACAATGACTTCATTTCGAAATTTAATAAAATGTTTCTGTATTAGCAAGACCTCTATTGTTAAATTTTCTCCCACACCAAGAGCCCTTTTTTTATGAAGGGGAATGTGGGAACCAGGAAGTCAAGAAGGAGCCTTTTGTGACCCATATCCTGCTCGAAAATGGTTGAGGTATTTAAAAACCCTTAGCTTCCTGCTTAAAGGAAATGTCTTTGTAGAAAACCTCTGGACTAGTGTCCCTAGGAGAGAGCCTTCTGCAGGTGTGAACACAACTGTCTGAGCAACCACACAGTATCTGGTATCACTTTGTGTGAATCACTCTATAAGGATGTATTTCATTATTTTGGGGACCTGGGCTGAACTCCTGAATTGAGAAAAGAGGCAGTGAATGGGATAAACAATGAAGGATATTTCCCAGAATTTGGATACAAAAAAGCAAGAATGTAGCTGAAATTCTAAGTTTCCTCAAGCACTTATGAGGAGTCTGAAATGTCCTTGTGCTCCAGGTGTAGGGATCATGGAACTGGCTTTTGCGTAGGTTGGCCTTGACCCCCATCAAGAATAACTGTCTCTCACGGTAGGCTTTGCCTCAGCCACATCCAGAACCAAGGGAGGTGCGCCTGGTGGCCAGCCAGTAATTCCGAGACCACTGTTATTAGAGGGCTAGAAACAGTCATGGTGGGGATAGACAGAAATAGAGACATACGCACAGTAAGCGAGCCATCCTCAATTTCCCTCCACTGGTGGGACTCACCTTTCTCCCCATCAGAATCCTGCTGGGCTGCCGCCAGTGTATGCCCTCCCATTGGTCCTATATGTGGCTCTCCCTGTGTCCACTTGGATGGACCTTGCTAGAAACATGGTATTGACCTCCTTATGGCCAAGAATTGCCATCTGTCCAAGCGCTCTCGTTGATCTGCAAACTTCATCCTTCTAGATTGGACTCTGAATGTCATCTACGGGGCCACAGCCTACAGCCATGTAGGTTTTCCATTACAGGAATCTGAGGTGAGGTAAGGCATCATTCCCATATGTCACATGTCAGTGCCCTCTACAGTTGGGCAATACAGAATCTCTATCCATTCAATGACAGTGAGCCACATTCGTAGGACAGTGTGATTTGGGATCATATGTTGATTCTTGGAGGAGGCTGACACTGTATGTTACTTAGTTTCTTCTGATTCATCACTTCTTACCCACATTCCTTTGCTTATAATATTCCTTACTTCTTCCCACTGCCTGTGTGCCTTTAGGCAAGATTCTACTTTATGACTCAGCGAAGCTTCCCTTCACTTGCTACATCTATCACCAGAATTGACAGGGGCGGGGGGAGACATATTTGAGAAATGGAATGTAACTGTTGTTGCAACTGAAGACAAGTGCCAAGGGCCACAGGAACCCTCTGATCACAGAAAGCAGCCTTACAGAGCACAATAAATTTGCTCTGAGACGCCTGCAGACCTCTCATGGCATGTGTAGGTTCAGCGGTAATTAGGCAAGTGGATAATAGAGGAAAGAGAAATGTGTCTACTTCGCAGATTTGAATAAAAAGTCTGTTCTTTAAGACCTGAGACTGTGTCGCCGTTGTTCCAAGAGCTTGGGGGTGCTCCTGCTCCCATCAGCTGGGTCATGGCAGGATAAGGTCGGCTTATCTTGTGGGATAGTGGTTTGTGGCACAGACCCCAAACCTGAGTTCCATTCTCAGTTCTCCCATCGGTCAGTTATATTTTCAGTATCAGTTCCTCTCTTGCAGTTTGGGGATAATAATACCTACCTTACTAAGGAAAGTATTTAAAATACTGCCTAAAATGTGCTGCTTGTTGCTGCTGCTCGCACAGAAGGGTCAACCTAAACCACCCCATAAATCATGCTTATCCTGTTTATTTGTGGAACAGATGCTGTTTATTAAGTATATAGTTGCAGAACATGTGGAAATATATTTAGATTTTCTATCATAAAAATATACATAACACAAAATTACCATTTTAATTATTTTAAGGACTACGGTTCTGTCTAGTTCCAGAACTCTTTCGTCACCGCAAATGGAAACTCCATACCCATTAAACAATTACTGCTCATTCCCCCACCTTCTAGCTCCAGAAACCACAACCTATATTTCATCTCTATAGATTTGCCTATTCTCATATAATATCCAGCCTTTCGTGTCTGTCTCCTTTCACTTACTATCATGTTTTGAGGGATCATCCATGAGGTAGTATGGATCAGCATTTCATTCCTGTCTGTGGCTGAACAGTATTCTGCTATATGGACATAAATGGATACCCTTTTGGGTCTCCAGTGCATAGGTAGATGGTCTTCACTCTTCCGTCATTTGGCTTGTGTGTGAATGTTGTAACTTGTAAATGTCCTGTATCAAATCTGCGTTCTTGCAAACCATTGACTCTGGAAAAGCAACTAATACACCTACATTTTGCTTATCCATTCATTCATCGATGGACTTTTGGTTTGTTTCCACCTTTTGATTATTGCAAATAATGCTGCTATGAATATTTATGTACATATTTTTTGTTTGAGTCTTTTTGGGGGATATTCTCTGTCTACCTACCTATCTATACCTAAGAGTGGAATTGTTGGGTCATATGTAATTTTGCATTTAACTTGTTGAGAACTAGTCATATATTTCCAAATAGTTATTTTCTTATCCTTATAATGTCTAAACTTAAAAATATGATTGTTACATTAATTGTGAAAAAGATGTATCTGAATCTGGTCCCTATATTATACAGACAGATGAGGAAAAACTCTTATAAATAGGACTCAAATCGGGATCTGATTAATGACTACTTAAAATTACTGTAAAATGTTATTGTGGCTCATGTTCATATTTTTGGAGTAATTTCAATGTTGCTTATAACATTTCCAGAAATTTAGCCAATAATCCCCTGAGGTAGGAATACTTAAAATACAAATTATAAAACTTACTTAAATGACTATAATACACAATTTTAGCTTTTCTAGTGAAGTTTTGATATCCCCTAGGAAAAAATGCCCACTCCAACAATAGCGATGAGTCTGACTCAACTCTGGGAGGAGGGACTTGATATTGTCCTTACCCAATCACAAAACCCTCCCAAGATAGATCATTTGGAAGAACTCAATATTTTCCTACCCCTCTTGGTGCTTGACAAATATGAATTAGATGTCTAAACAGTAAGGATGCACAATAGTTAATATCAACACAATCAGAAATAAATTTGGGATATTTTCAGAAGAGCCAGCAGAGTTTGCAGACATGAAAGTAAACCTGGAATTTATATGAACTTTAAATCAAATACACACTCTTTTTTTTTGCATGATGCTAATGTAGCTGATTTCTGGCAATGATACAGAGTCACTTTGTGGTTATACTGAGTCAGTGGAAGCCCATATGTTATAAATAAACATTTGGCTCTACCAAGCAGAGATTTATCAAAAGTTGTATAGAGGCAAACAAGGCAGGCAAGTTGTGATCCCCTGCAGGTACCATTGCATGTGCTACCAATTACTTTGCAATTCTGCAAAATGCATAATAGCAACCAGATTTGGGGGACAGAAAATTTTAGGAAATTTTATTATTAAATTTCAATCCATTAAAATGGGCCTGTTTACATTTTTTCTAAGGAAGGAAGGACGAGCCTAAGATAGTCTACATATGACTCATCTTGTTGCCCTATCTAGTTGGCAGTTCTCAATTATCAAGATCTTCTGGCCTGACCGTCCTCTGAACACCTCAAGAAAACACTCTTGGGAGAGTGATAGACTTTGCTAGGAGAATTGATTATGTCAGATGGGTTGGTGTAGGGTGCATGGCAGCTTCACATAGTATTACTTGTATCAAACACTCTGAAGCACTTGCTAGACGAGAGCTTTAACAAGTCCTAATGAAGCTGGCTTCCACCATCTACTCTAAGTTGAATTCATGATCACGTGGCTCACCTGAGAAAGGAGACATTTTGTTAAATGAGGTTTCCCTGAATAGAAAGCAAATAATTCTGTGCGTAAATTCTGGGGATGTACTATGAATTCACATGTTAACTTTAGAACATAATTCTAGTTTTAAGGAAAACACAATCACTAGGATACAAGTATGACTGAGTCAGAGTTGATGGCTTTTGATTTGCTTTTTAAACTTGTATAAACCTAAACCATGACAGATGATATCCAAGACAACTTAGGCTGAATGACCTCTAAGATCTCTTGGCAACTCTTGGAATAGAACTTTGAAAACAATTTCTGGCAACAAGGGTAGTCTATTTCCCAAGCATACAAGTACATAGAAAGATGTCTTGCATAAAACGTCCCAGCTTGAAGAAATCACATTGACAAATCAACTTGCATCAGACTGCAGGCTTCAGGAAATGATGTGACTACACTGTGCTCCGAGAATAAAATGGTAATAAAGAACAAAAAGGGGTTAGGGTTAATTTTACTTTTTTAAACTTTTTTTTAATTAGTACGTATTTATTACACATATTGCTCATATTCATCATAGGGAATTTGTACCTGTACATACTACTTCTTTTTTAAAATTATAACTCTTCCTCTCTGCTCGAGCTACTATTCCCCTGGCTTTGAGTGAGATGACCAGAGCTTTTCTTTCAGGTCTGATATGGTAGATGTCTGCTATTTAGCCTCTCTCTGATCTTGCTGAGTTAGTGTTTCCTCAGTATAACTATTACTTAATAAAAATCCAAAGGTAAACACTTGCAAGTTGGCTATAGATGTCCTTGCAGAGGGTACTGGGCGGACAGGTGCCCTGAGTGTTCACAGTGATGTAAAATCCAGCAGGCTGGAGAATCAGGTGCCACCATGAATAGGTGGCATCTAGTGGAAAGTGATAGCAGAGATAATGCTCCAACACAGGGAAGGTTCACTGTTTCTTGTATTTTATATCTTTCCTGATCCATTTTCCCTTTGAATACAGCACACAGGTCTTGAATATAGCCATTGTCTGCTGTGGGACAAAGAGGGAACAGTGCAAAGTGTGTTCCTTTTGTACTGGGGCTGCTGAATTTGATTTTATTTTGATTTTATCTGAAAATCAGTGACCAGTTCCTTCCCCCAATCACCTTCATCAATATTATGGCCCTCAAGGTCAACGAAACACTCTCTGAAAACTTGTTGAAGAAGAAAAGTCGGACGTCTGTGAGTACTGGGGTTTTGGAGGTGTTTTTTTTTTGACATTCCCAGAGCAGACCAACATAAAGAATGAAAGGAATGTGGATGGGATAAAGAAATGCAAATATGAATGGAGACAGAAGAGAAGAACTTCAAAGAGAAGGAGAAGATAGGGAGATTTATTATAGGGAAAGGAAGTGAAATCAAAGGGAGACGGTCACATGATGGTGGTAGTAATAACCCAAGAAGTCCAAATATTTTCCCTTTGAATAGAGCACGCAGGGCTTGAATACAGAGTCTGTTGTGGGACAAAGAGGAAACAGTACAAAAGTGTCCTTCTGTACAAAATGATCAGCCAGCTTTGCATACTGTTTTTTCTCATCAAGTCTCTAAATACACTACTGGGAAAAGACTACATTGGGTCAGAGTTAGTGAAGCCTGTTATATATGACCCCAGTGACCCTTGAAGTTTGCATCTGTCACAATCCTGTGCACTGCTTCCTAACAAGGTGCCTTTGTCTGCTGGCTTAGGCAGGGCTGTGGAGTGAAACTCCCACATAGCCCACCAGGCACCATAGCTACCAGCCTCCCTCTCTCTGCCCCTTCCTTCTGTGGACAGAGACCCAGACAGGCAAATCAACACCCTAGAGAAGCCTCCTTTCTGTTATTTCTTGTCTTCCAATTTTCCGCCCCTTCTTCCGATGTTAGAACCTCATCAATGGGCACTAGGAGTGACTCCACAGATATTAACAAATATTTCCCTTGGGTCATAGGAAAAAGGCTGGAGGAAAGGATTTCAAGATACCTGTAGAACTGTACACACATTGGATATTAAATGGCACTCTTACTCCCCAAACCCTATGAATAGCAGAATGTTTACAGTTAAGAGCCAGAGTCCCGCCCCAGGCTCAGTGAAGTACCTTGAGTTTTACAAATGAGCTAAGTGTGGTAGCTCAGTGTCTGGATGGGGTGGGAGCTGCTGAGGAACAGCTTTCTGCTCATCCAGTGATCACTGTGCTGACCCTTCCCCACATGGAGCGCAAGTGGTATTGCCCAGGTGCTCCTTACTAAGCCAGACAGCATGCTTACAGCTGCTTTACTCTGCCTGATATCTGTTGACATCCTTGTCTGCTGTCTTCTCCATTCTGAGAAGCTTGTGTCTTAGTTCCTTTATTATCATTTCAGTGGTACTTTGGTGATAATGGAGATACATGAATTCAATCAGCCATGCTCAGTGCACTGGAAGTCTTGAGTGGAGGATCAGAAACTCATAAATGTCATTAACATAAAACTCCAAGTGGATGTGACAGTTAGGAAAAATTGTCTAGAACAAGGGTTGATAAACTATTGCACATGGACCAAGTCTGACTCACTAGTTGTTTGTTTATAAATGAAGTTTTATTGGAGCACAGTCGTGGCCATTAATTTATGTACTGTCATCCCCCACAGAACAGCATTTCAGTCAGGGACAGATCACCGTGGTCCCCTATGTGATCATATTGCCTAGTGACATCACAGCCTTCTTAGGTGTGTAAATACTCGATGATGTTCACCTAATGATGAAATTGCAGATGCGTTTCTGAGACTGTATTCCCCGCCATTAAATAGCACATGACCAGGTTACCTATGCTACTGTCACATTACAATGGTGCAGCTGAGTAGCTGCAAGAGAAGCCACATGACCTGTTGTCTGTCCAAATGTATTTACTACCTGGCCTATTACAGAAAGTTTGTTGATAATGGAAGCTAATACTGTGAGATGTGATATAAACATTCTTTCTATAATTCAAATTTGTTTAAAGAATGCTACAACTTTTGGAATTATAGTTTTAGTGGCATGAAAAGGAGAGAAGTATATTTTACCAAGAAATGGAAAATGAATATTCTTTAAGAGAAAGAAATCAATTTAGATATGACTTGTATCTAATATAGGAGTGAGATAAACATTACTCATAAATTATGGTGTTTTTTTTCCCACACCTTAAGTAAAGGAAATGTCATCAAACAAGTCTGTTTCTAGAGCTTCAACAAAATCGTTCCATTTAAAATATCCTGTTAAAATTTTGTAGCAGATTGCACATTGCTAGCTTAGGTTTCTGACTTTGCACATTTTTCAAACTGAAATTTTCACCACGCTGATTAAAAAGTATCTTTGAAAAATAATTCTCCATAGATCAAAATATTTTCTAACATAGAAAAATCTATGAAGTAAAATACGTAAAATTTCTAACAGTGATAAAATGGTAAGATTAAGAATGATTTTCTTTAGTCTTTTCTGTTTTCCAAAATTTTACAGTGAGCATCATATTCTCATAATCATAGAAAAAACACCTTTGCTAGGAATTTTCTTCCACCAGGAAATAGATTAGAATTGGCCTATACCATAACAATAGTTTCAATTGATCCATCAACTGTCACAAAGTTATTATCTTCATGGCTAGACCTGATGGATAAATGATCAGCTAAGTTTATTTTACACATAATGATTTCAGGTGATACCAGCCTCAGTATTCTTGAGATTCTCTGCAGGAATACTCAGAAACTAAGAATTGTGTCTGAAAATCATTGGGTATAGATAAATTGGCAGTGAAATTTTTTTCATTAACTCCCATTTTGGAGAATTAGGTGACACAGCACGTGTAACTGTCCTGGGAAGAGGTCTTTTCCAGGTCCTCTCCTCAACCTGTCCCTTTCTCAGGTTGTATGGAGTGAGGGTAAGTCTCATAGTGCCTGTCCCAACCCCGGCACTTTCCTACAGATAAAAATCACCACACAATGGCAATGCTCGCTAGAGACAGTGATGTGAGCAGCAATTGAATTTATGGATAAGAACACCAAGAAATTTTAGTGGTAGCATGTTTGGGTGCTTTCCTGATTTAATCCTCAGATGCGAATGTGATGGTCATCACTGTAGAGGGATGCAGAGGGGAAGTCTGAACAGGGGCCTCTGGCTCCTACTCTGGCTGCTGGAGCTTGCACTCCTGCTCCACTGCCTCCCTGCACACTTCTCTACTTCTGTGAATAACTGTACTGAAGCTCATCTGTTCAGAAAGAGCTGAGACTTACTACCAGTTGCCACTAATTCTGTGCTTTTTCAACATATCAAATGTTGGAAAAATAGTGTGCATTTATTCCGAGCAAATGGTTAATGTCTAAATTGTTTTGTCTTTTTTGTAATGCTGAGCCTGATACAGAATGTATTTGTGGCTATCTCTGTGGGTTTTCAAACTTTTGTGTTGCATCACAAGGCAAGTAATTTTTCTTTTCCTAATTAAATAAAGATTGCTGGCCTTAGCATGAATGAAAAGTCACTTGCGATGTTAAAGCCCACAGAGCTGTGATTCTGTTGCAAGCTTGAGACTGCACATTGATATGCACATTGTCTACAAGGGCAAGTGTTGGGCAGTCCTGCTCCTTTCTCTTCATTTGTTTACTCATTTATTCTTTTATTCATTGAGCTGCTCTGTGCTGAGCACTCACTCTGTGCCCAGCACTGCGTTAGGCACTGGAGATATAGTCTTCAGTGATGTGGCGAGGATGTCAACTCAGACCCTTCCTTAGGGCTACCTGCTCCTGTTCTTAGTTGCTGCAGTTAGGATGCCTTGAAGTTAGTTAGCCCTGGCCTTAGGACCCCAAATCCCCACACCTTCAGCTCAAGGTATTCCAGGGGCAATGTAAGGTGTTACATGACTGGGTGAAGTTCCTAAACAAGGCAGCTTGAATTCTTCAGACTCTAAGGGCACCCCTGATTTATCTTGGGCCTGGCCAAGGTCCTCTGGAGCCAAGAAGACAGTATATAGTGCCCTGCACTTCTGCTTGGGAATTTCACATGAGGGTTGTAGAAGGCCCCAGGAAGCCCCCCTCCAGAGGACAAACAAGTGTTTAGGGAAAGCCATTCATCTTTGAAGGCAGTGACTGGCAACCTGGGAAAGCCTGTGCTGGCCGAAGAGTCTGGCCCTGCCTAGATTCACTGCTGTGCAAGTTTCTTTGCCTGGGTCAGAGGAGCCCCCAAAGGGGGTTTTCTGCTCCTCCTCCTGGGCTGGCCTTGCCAAGTGTGGAGCTCTGCCTTGGGCAAGCAGGGCAAGGGCAGCTGAGGCTCCAACTGTTCATCTGATACCAGCCTATTCAGTGGGAAAACCCCATCGGGCAGTTCTTCCTTTATGCTTGTGCCTTTGGATGCTCATCTGTTGGGAAAATGTCAGCCCCTACTGTCTGGGGGAAAGAGACAAGGAAATACAAAGAAATACACTACAAATAGAAAGTGTTTCAGGCTTCTGCAGAATATGGAGATGGTAGGTGTAGAATCTAGACTGAAAAAGAGAAGGGGATTTCTTTTTCTCAAACTCTTTAGCTCATTTTTTGTATCTAATTTCCTTCAAATTTTATTGTACATGTATTATTCCAAGCCAACTTTACCTAAAGTGAAAGAACAGAATCACATCTTCCTGCATAAATCTTGCTGCCCACCACCAGCTGGTTCCATGAAAAGTTATTATTACCTTTATCATCATTATTATTTTACCATATCTGAGATGGAAAGAAAGGACTGTGACCAAAACTAGAAGAGATTCTTTTTGTATCAAAGCTCAGTAGGGTCACCATTACAGCAATCTGGATAAAGGTTCCTTCCTAACACCAGCAAAAGTCATTTCTTGACAAGATTTTTATTATCAGTAAAAGACCTCATGGGGATCAGAAGAGCTTCCCAAGTCATATCTTTTTTTTTTCTGAAGTCATATCTTGATAGGTAAAGTGAAAATGAATTTGAAACACATGGATTACATTTCCTTAAAAATGTGTTTGAGTTCAAAAGTTAACAAAAGTAATCGTTGGCTAAAAACATTTGGAAATTTTTTAAACCCCAAAATGTTTGAAAAACAAGTTTTTAAATGTATTGACAGATAATATTTTAACCAACCAAGGATGGCAATATGCCATTGTTTTTTTGCTTTGAAAATATCATCATATTGTAATGTTTTAATTCTCAATTAAGCAATTAAAGCTTATTTATATAGTTACTGAATTACTTTAAGAAATATAATTCCTCTTGCTGTTGTCCATAAATTCAAAATACACAATAGAGTAGGGCATTCAAAGTTAAATATGACAAAATTTCTATAAATAATAATGAATATTTTAAGTGTTCAATATACATTTGATATTTGAATTAACTGAGAGACTGTACAATATCAGTTGTGTAAGAGTACAAAGGGTATCTATATTTGTCTTGATTCTTTACAGTAGACTCAACTGTTTATATGTTTAAAGAGTTTGTTTAAAAAAAACCAAGCAAGTAATCAAACAAAAAACCCCTTAGTGTAAACGTACTTATGAACTGGTGTGACTGTAAAATAAAAATTTGGGAGAAAGATATGATAGGGATATAGGAATAGACTTAATTGTCCACACTTACTGGAAATGATAGCTTATATTTAAGCATATTCAAGGTTCTTTATAAAAGAACTTAGAAAAAAATTAGTAGATTTAGTAGGGAAAACCAAAGTATAATGATGTCAGTTCCCATAGAAAGGAAGAAGGGCCAAGTGGATTAATCACTAAATATTGATCACAGATGAAGTTACACACAGGAACTTGTCTCAATTCACTTCTCAATGGTTTGGGTTTAGGTGTGCATATATTGCCTCTGACATATTTTTGCTTAATTTTAATTCTTTGCATATTTTATGAGAAATGTAATCCATATGTTTCTACCTCATTTACACAATTTAACTAAACATAATTTAAGACATATTTAATATTCAAGTTATTTCAAGGCTTTTAAAACAATCTTCCACAAGGAAATCATTGTTAGGTTAAGGAAAAATTGGGGTTGGGGATTTAGCTCAAGTGGTAGAGTGCTTGCCTAGCAAGCACAAGGCCCTGAGTTCTGAGTTTGATCCCCAACACCAAAAAAAAAAAAAAAAAAAGAAAGAAAGAAAGAAAGAAAGAAAAGTCAAGAGGGCACACAACACAAATTCAAACACATACAACATATACCCAGGAGTAGTTGTCTGTGGCTTCTGAACTTACACAACTTTTCTTAAAACACTTATCTTGTAAGGAGAATCAGAACATGACAGAAGGAACCCCAGATTTAGTGCCATGAACAGTCCAGATAACTAAGACCTGTATCTTTGAGTGTTCTTGAGTAAAAAAATTCATCTTCTCAATTTAGAGGTGACCAATAAATGAAGTCAATTAAACTACAAATTTATTGTACAGAAGAAAATTCTTTTTCTGAACCCATTCCTGCACCTGAATCACTGGGAGATTTTGTCAAACTGTAGACTGTCAAACCGATTCAGTAGGTCTGGGTAGACCAAGAATCTGAATTTTTAACAGGTGTTCAGACAATGCTGATGCTGTTGGCTCACAAACCACAATTTGAAGAACTGGGATCTGTTGCTGTGTTTTTCAACTCCTGCTGACATTTTGGGCTGAATAATTTTTTGTTTTGAAAAGTCTGTTCTGTGAACAGTAAGATATTTTGTAACATTTCTGGGCTTTACCCACTAGATATTGAGTAGCATCTCCTCTAGTTACAACAACCAAAAATATTTAGCTGATAAAGGTGCATGTGTGTGAAAATTTTGTCTCCAGGTCAAGGTGCAAGTAGCGGACTTTATGGACACTATGTATTTTATAACTGAATTGTTTCCCTCTTCACTATACCCACTAGGGTGCTGAGAATTAGGTTTGCAAACCACATTGTGCAATTGTGAGAATTTCCAGGAATACCTGAAAGATAACTGGACTCATGGTAGTTGTTTAGGTTTATTTTCTCCTTCACATTGAGTAAATCACTTTTAAAAAATTTTATTATATATTTTTGTAAGCTGCTTCATGTGTGTTTGAAATGAAATTATTTTCTATACAGTATGGTAAACAAAACTATTACAAAGAGCAGAGATAGACACAATGCAATAATTTAGCAGTCAGTGTTGATTATGTGCTGTTTGATACATATTAACTAATAAGTCTAAGCAAATAGCAGACAAGTCTCAAAAGTATTGAATAATATAGCCTGTTCTCTCTCAACTGTTACAAAACGAAGAATGCAGATGTCTGGAAAAAGGACAAGAAACTGATATAAAAGTAAGGGTTTGTGTGTATTTACTTTATATTAGAGATATAAAATTAGCAATAAAGTTGCTTGAGGCTGATGAAAAACTTGGCCAAATAACAATACTTTATATTTTTGCTAGCTCTGGCAGAAGATGTTTAGAATAAATTGCATTCCGAATATGAAGGACTTTAAAAGTTATCCAGCCCTGTGTTTTTCAAGTTTCTTTAAACTGTGGAATTCTCAAGCATCTATGAAGAAGTCCAATATGTAAAACCAGCTCAACAGGGCTGCTCTGTTGCAGGGCAGGAGATGGGAGGGAAGAAGATCCAGATCCCTGGTCAAGGGGTCTGAGGGATTTAGGGGAGCACAGTTTGAAAATTCATGAACTCTTACTACCCTCTTGGGAGAAGGATGAGGAAGTGGTGGCCCATGGAGATGAAGTAATCTGACCAAGGAATTCGAATTGCCTTACGGCAGGTCTGGGGCTGGAACTCAATTTAGACAGGACACTGGGAGGTCTGGAGAGTCTACCTGGGTTACGGCTGCCAGCATCTCTAATACTGAGGCCAATTATTCTCATTAAAAATTCCAGACAATGCAAAAATGTATTCATTAGAATGTGCAAATCGCCCCTTCACTCTCCTTTTCTCCATCTGCATCTCCAGTCTGATTCTTCACAGAAAAACAGTAGTAGTACATTGATGGGCATCCTTCTAGCACTCTGCTTCCTCTTGCCAAATCTCTCTCTCTCTCTCTCTCTCTCACACACACACACACACACACACACACACACCCTTTGCTTTGTTCTGGTTCTTCTTAGCTGACTCTTTTTGTCACAATACTTAACAGTTTCTAACATCTTACCTAATTTTCTTATCATTTCTATTATTGTTTGTATGTCTCTTCCCACTTGGACAGTGAAGACAAAGGTATTTATCTGTTTTTTTTCTTGCCAATGATTCCCAACTTTGTAGAGTGATGCTGGCATATAGTAGGTACTCAAAATTATTTGTAAGATGAATAGTCAGGATGAAGAGGCAGAACACGGAGGACTTTAGGGTGGTACAATTTTTCTGCATAATGCTACAGTGGTGAGTGCATGTCATCACTCATAGAAGGTATGATACCAAATTGTGAATTCAATGTAAACTGTGGACTTTGAGTGATGATGATGTGTCAGTAGGGTTTCACCATGGGATCACATAAAATTAAAAGCTTCTGTGCAGCAAAGGAAGGCATTGACAGAGTGAAGAGACAACCTACAGAATGGGAAAAAAATATTTGCCAGCTATTCCTTGGACAGATGGCTAGTATCTAGAATATATAAAATTTAAAAAATTAGTCCCCCCCTAAATAAAAGCTCTAATCAAAAATGGACTACTGGAATAAATAGATACTTCTCAGAAGTACAAATGGCCAATAAATACATGAAAAAGTATTCAACATCTCTGGCCATTAGAGAAATGGAAATTAAAACAACA
>PVJO010008489.1:47956-75129 GCA_004026905.1 Hystrix cristata | reverse complement strand
GCAGATCAAGGGGATGAAGGACCGCCTAGAGTTCTGGTGCACAGATGTGAAGAGCATGGAGATGCTGGTAGAGCACCAGGCCCATGACATCCTCACCTAGTGCCTGGTGCCTTGCAACCCAGCCCCACCTAAGAGCCCGTTCTGTGGCCCATGAAACTGACAACAGCAGAGATCTGCATTGGGTTGGGGGAGTTGGACCCTTGTGGGAGTAGGGACTTTTTGCTTTGAAAGCAGAACTATTGTTGGTGGGGGCTGGACACAGGTAGAAGCCTCTTTTATGGGGTATCTTACAGCCTGTGGTGGCCTTGGGTGATGAGGGAGGGTGAGAGCATGGACAGGAAGGGATCCCTTGCACTCTGCAGAAGACATGCACCCTAAGCTGTCCTCATCCACATTCGCCTGTGTGGACATCGTTTCCACTGTTGTACAAGAATCTTCCTGTAATAAATGCCTTTGCTTTGTCCTGTCTGTGCACTTGTCCAAGCCTGTGCCTGAACTGGAACCTTGGGCTGCCCCCCACCCCTCCCACCACACTCAGGGGAGTAGGGCAGAGCCCAGCACTTAACCACCCCTTCTCCTGCCCACTCAGGTGCCTTCTCAGACACAAGTGTCTACACCCTTGCCACCCTACTGCATCCAGGTAGGCAGACACTTGTGTGCCCCAATATCGACATGAGCCAGCCAGGGGATAGCCTGGTACTGGGTCCACATGAGATCTCTCAGTGCTTCGGCTGGGAGTGGGGACCCAGAAGAATCAACAAGAGCAGCAGGTGGAAGGAGGTTTATTGTGTTCTTTCAGGGCTGTGCCTGTGGGGCTGTGGGGCCTTTATGCTACAGAGCTCTTCTTGTAGCTCTCCAGGTGGTACAAGACCCAGCCTGCAGGAACCAGGAAGCTGATGAACATGACTGAGATCCCCACTGCCTGTTCCTGGCGGAGGAAAGCACACATGAGTCCACTGGTTCAGTCCTAATGAGTTACGGATATCCAGAGCTGGAGACAGACTTCACCCCCACCCCATACTTGGCCAGTTAGCTCCAGCGAGCTCAGGCCATCTTCAGGCTTCTGTGCTGGAGTGAGCAGTATCCTCTGTTGTCAGAGAGGAGGAGCCTGGGGGGCCAGCAGGATGGCCTTGGGCCCAGGCCCAAGATCCTTCTGACAGGTGGAGTCTGTAGCAGGACAGAAGTATATATGCCCCCAGTTCCCTGTGTGTAAGGGTGCTGTGAGATGTGACCCTGCCTGGGGCCCATGTCCTCAGCAGACTAGGTTCTGAGGCACTAGCCCATTCCACTCAGCACCTCAAACCTTCCTGGTTGGAGCCCAGTCTCTCCAGCCTCAGGTTTAAGAGCAAATGTGGCTGTAGAACAGTGATCTTAGTCTGGACTTCAATCTTAGTTACATGACCTTGAGCAAATAACTTTCTAGACATTAATTTACACTTTAAAAAGACACACAGGGTCAGGGTTGGGGATTTAGCTCAAGTGGTAGAGTGCTTGCCAGGCAAGTCCAAGGCCCTGAGTTTGATCCCCAGCACCAAAAAAAAAAAAAAAAGTGACATACCTCTCTGGAGCCTACCGTTGACTAGGGCTTAACCTCTCCTGCCTCTCAGCAGCCCTACTTGGCCATGTCAGTGAGGCTAAATAACAGACCTTCTCTCTGCTCAGGGTCACCACTGGCCTTTACCAGAGGTGACTGAGGCCTGGGGAGCACAGCCCTGCCCCACTGTGGCCTCCTTAGGAGTCTGTCACATGAATGATGGCATTAGGACTCCTTTCCTGGCCATCAGACTCTCAGCCATAGCTGACCCAGGCCCACAGCTGCCCCCTTCTAGCCTGGACTTGTGTGTTATCACAAACCCAGGACAACTGCTGTGGTCTCCAAGATCACTTACCATAGGGGAGGTGGGGGTTCTGGCTGGCTTGGCAGAGATGTGGGCCTTGGAAACCACCCAGCACTTCAAGGGGGCTTGGAGCAGCTGCATGGCAGGGGCCAACCTCAGCATGGCTCGAGCTGAGCTCCTTCCTGAATCCCCGCTGCGTGCCCTGAATGTCCTCTGCTCGAAAGGGCACTGGGGTTTTTTATAGCTGGACGGGGATCTTCAGCTGTCCTCTCGTCACAAGGCTTGGCAGAAAGTACACATGCTTGGAACTGGGAAAGGATAGGCCTGGTATACTGGTCCTCCCATGACCCCAAGGGGCTCTAAGCCCTTTGCAGTGGGTTTTCTGAATAGGGTTCCACTCTTCAGAAAAGGATCTCAGTGGAGCTGGTCCAGGGCAGTCAGGCTTCAGAATACAAGATGGAGGAAGTGACAAACTTCAAAAGCAAGCTGTAAATCTTGGGGTGTCAGCTGTGACACTGTCATACAGAGCTACTTTAAGATTCTCTAACTTTACCTAGGCCTGGTGGCACATGCCTGTAATCTCAGCACTCTGGGAGATTGAAGCAGAAGGATCAAAAGCTGGACCCCAGCCTGGGCAACTTGGTGATTTAGCAAGTCAAAACAAAGAATTAAGAAAGGGCCAGGGATGTACTTTAATGCAAAGGCCCTGGGTTCAATCCCTGGTACAAAAAAAAAAAAAATTCTCTGAAAGACTCTCGACTGAGCCTCGAGCTTTCCATTCTCAAACAGTGCCCTACCCCCACAGCTCCAAGTCCCTGGAGCCTGCTGGCACCCTGAGCAGGCAGTCACATTCTTGTAAATGGTAAGTAACCTCAGCTCGGGTTGCAGAGGAACAAAAACACGACAAACAAAGTTCAGCAGATGTATTCTGGGTGCCAGCAGTGGGCAAGGGGCACCTCAGACCCTGTCCCAGTCAAGACACTCAGGGCTGGAAATGCTGGGCCATCCAACTTGAGTGCTCAGGCCACTTGGCAGGCTCTGAAGCTTCCAGTTACTGCTCTTGCTTTTGCAGACAGTGGGTTTTCAGCCTTCCACCAGCAAAAGGTACTAATACATCTGCCTTCCTGCTCTCTGGGAGGTTTTCTCATGCCTTCTCATGATGCAAGCCCCACTCCCCACCCTACTGTGGGCCTGCCTGCACTGCCCCAGGCCAGCAGCCTGTTCCCTCTGCCTATCCACCCACCGAAATGCAAAGGTCAGTTCTTGGGCACCATTGCCTGCCTTGTTCTCCTTAGTCAGTGATTTTCATCCCCCCTTCTGCAGCCCCTACCTGGCCTCCGATGGCCCCAGGCTCCTCTCCAGACCTCATCTGGCTGTGGTCCAGGCAGCTTTGATACTCCGAGCTATCAGTCACGATCTCCGGGTCTGTTAACCACTGACCTCTCCCCAACTCATGGTCAAGTTTCTTTCCCCAGTTGCCCTCCACAGAGAAGTAGCCTCTGCTGCCTCTGGTGGTCACACTCCACATTTGGCCACCAACAGAGCCACACCCAAGGAGATCACCCACCAGCCTCTCCAAGTCCAGCTTCAAATGTCTTCTCCATACACAGCAAGGACTATTCTTGTAGAGCCATCAACTCCCTCTGCTCTACATCCTCCAACAGGCTCCACTTACCTCCTCCAAAGCCCCCAAGGCCAGAATGACCTGGCTCCCTTTTTTCACAACACACTCCACCCAGGCTGGTGTTTTGCCCAGGCAGCCTTCTTGTTTTCTCAGGCATTTCTTAAGATCATTAAACTTTGTTTAAATAAAATCTCAAATAAACCTTGTTCTGTTATCTGCTTCCCTAGCTGGAATAGAAGCCCATGAGGGTAGGGATCCTGAATGGATTGGCTAGGTGAATGAATAGATAGGTGAGTAAATGGATAGATGGGTGAATGGATGGGTAAATGGATGATGGAGTGGATAGGTAGATGAGTGGATAAATGGATAAATGAATAGGCAGTGGGTGGGTAGGTGGATGAGTGAATAAGTGGATGGACAGATGGAGTGGGTAGGTGAGTTAAGTGTATGGATGGTAGAAAATTGGAAAGGTGGATATAAGGGTGGATGAAATTCCATCATGCACTGGATAGTGTGTTAAATTCGGAAACTCCAGAGCTGAGTCAGACATGAGACAAGCCTGTGGGAAGGCACTCCACCATCAGAATGGTCCAGGACATTGTCATGACAGTGATGAAAGACGCATCCCAGAGGGTGCTCTTTGTTTTCAGACAGACTGGTATAGGCCTAAGCACAGGATGGCATCTGACTACACCAGGCGTGCTGCCCTCAGCCTCATCCATATCTGCACCCTAGACTTAACCATAGTCGCCTTTCTCATGAGGGACGACTTTGCCCTTAGAGTTTGTTTAGAAATGACAAATTGAAAATGCAAATCCATTTTACTGGGAAAATGACTTTTGTTCTTCCCTGGAAGCCAGATTTTCTCCAAGTATGGGACTCCTTCCTGGGCTCTCCACTGCCTGCCAGACCAGGCCATGCAGCCCTTCTGGGAGCCAAGTCCTGGGAGGCCAGAGGAAGAAGGTTCCTGAATGTTATCTCCACCACCACTGGACTCCCAATGCCAGCTTCAGGCCCTGAGGGGCTCTGCCTGCCTCTGTTATAATCCCTTCCTCCTGAACCTTTAATTATAGCCTTGGGGTCCAGCTCAGGATAAGGCCATGGACCTGAGGTTTGTTTAGTGGACCATTCTGCCTACCAGTTGCTCTTTTCACAGACAAGACCCACTGACCCCATGGGCCTGCCTCTGGGGGAAGCCTCCATCTCTGCCACCTGGACTTGGCTAGGTGAGGTGCAGGTGGCAAACGGGCCCACAAGCACTCCAGGGCATCTGGCTTTGGAATAATAAGGAGGCACTGCTGGGAGGAAGACCTCCCAGGTCCCCTTTTTCCCGGGTGACTGCCCCAACTATGGCCTTCAAGCCCCTTTCCCTCCCCTAGGCCTGCCAACCTCTCTGGTCATCCAGAACTTTCCAGGCACCAACCAGCCCTCCCTGTCCCCTTCTCACACAGCTCCTGGGCCCCTGACTGAATCAGTAAGCCCTGGGCCTCCCCCTAACCTGCCCATTGGTCCACAGATTGAGCCACTTGCTCAGATCACTCCTGTGCAGACCCCTGCTGGATCCTCACTCCAAGGCCTGGGGCTTCAGGTCTGGTTTTCACTGGAAGAAAAACAGTATTTCCCAGGAGAAAGGGAAGATGGCCATGTGGAGGACAGCATGGGATTATTATAGACAGCTAAATTATGTAGAAATGTTATAGGCAGTCAGATAGTGCTGGGCCCATGCGAAAGTCACTTCAGAAATTGAGGATACACTACAACTGTGGCTGGAGGTGCTTCCATTGAAGGCCAGGCCTCAAGGATGGGATGAGCAATGAACTGAAGATTATATTCATCCTATCCAATAAAGTCTAAACAGACATCAGTAACCCAGGTGGGCAACTAGGACGTCCAGATCCACTCCATCCTGGAATGTCTTCATTCTTTCCATGTCCATTTGCTATAAGAGCTGCTTCCCCATTGGATCAGTATCACCTGGGCAGCTATACTTATAATGTTATTGGTTAATCATAGTTTTGACCCACATTGTACCCACCTTGTGATTTTGCTCTATAAAACTTCCTCTGAAAATCAGGCTCGTTGGCAACCCACTTTTGGGTCCCCTCTTGTCTCTCAGGAGCTATCTCTCAATAGATTTTCCTACTATTAACCTCCAATGTTCCTTAGAATTCATTCTTGGATTTTGGGGAATACAATCTCCACGTATCTGACATCTACCAGGTTGGGAGTTATATTTTTCCCCTATATCAGGATGAAAGCACTATGTGGAAGCCCGGGACAGTGAAGCCTGGAGAAGTCCCATCCTGCTTGTTCAGGACACAAGGGCCTCCCCAGGTGTCTGGCCAACAGGGTGGCTCTGCTGCCAGAACCTGGATGCCATCCCTCCTCCAGCACATCCAGCCCACAGCTGTGCACCCACCCTGGGCATACTCCCAGATCCATCCCACGAGCCCCTCACACAGCTAGAGGTCATGCAGCCCATGCCTGCACCCCAATCTGAGTGGACAACATAGACACAGGGCACCACCTTGTGTTCAGACTTGGAACCACAGGACCTCTGGAGAAAGCAGAGAGGCAGAGGTCAGCCCAGAATCAGTGCCCAAAGAAGTGCACCACGCCATACCACTGCTCTGCTGAAAACACAGCTCCCAGTGATCCTGCACATTGAAGAACCGAAAAGGCAAAGTTTAGTATAACAAAATACAGTTTCTTTGGGGAAAAATGACAGAAAAGAACAGACTGCTGCCATGAGGTGGTGGGGGCATCAGACCTGAAGTCCATGAGCTCTGATCTCTGGCTCCTTTTATTGGGGACGAGTGTCTTTCCCATCCCTCAGGTGGATGCTTGTAGATACAAGATCTGTAGTCTGTGACTATCTTTGATCCTAACCTAGGCCTTCTGGCCATTTGGCTTCTTCCTGTTTGTTTGCAATGAATAAGTGAAGTGCCTACTAGGAAGGCAGCTTATTTAATGATTACATGAAGGAGACATGTTAGCATGTGTGTATGTATCTGGTGTAACACTATACTGATGTTAAAGTGAGAACACACAATATATGTGTATATATGCATAGGGGTGTCTGTCTGTCTGTCTTACATACTAAATAAGAGTCCTTAGGTAGCTCTCTCTTATTGGTCTTGCATTCTGTCAGGTAGGTGAGGGGAGCTGGATTTCCTGGTAATTGTGTTCCCTAGCGCCTCTTCCGAGTCTAGCTAGCTTTTCCACCTTTGTCTTTCCAATTACCCTAGCTTCAGAGTCTACCTATGAAGGCAGAAACTGCTTTTCATGGTAGAGGTAGAAACTGCTTTTAGTACATTTTCTTATTGATCTCAATAAACCTCAATGAGGCCTTTATCCTATCTTTCACTACCTACTGGGTCTCCTGCCCCTATAAGGATGGAATCAGGGACCCAGGAAATGCAGGCCGTGAGAACACTGGCCAGATCCTCTCACTGCCCTCTCATCTAGAGTGTGGTCCCTGGAGCAGAACTGGCCATAACTGAATCAGAAGCTCAAGAGTGAGCTGGGGTCCCTTACTGTAGGCACCAGGTGATTCTAATACATACAAGTCTGAGAGCCACTTTCAAGTCATAAAAACTTGGTGCATCATGCCATGCCAATCAAAACTGGACGATCACTTCCATAAAGATGAAAAGTTCACCCAGGCTGTAAGACTTAGCCTTTTCTCTTTATCCACAAAACCACACTCCCACTAAACATTTTCTCACATTTATCATTTCTCACATTTACTGAAACCTGGGTCATAGGCGGTGATCCTGTGGTGCTGTGGTCTTTGGACTGTCCTTCTCCTTGGGAACTTGGCCTCCAATGGAGGCCTGGGCTGGTGGAGATGCAGTGGTCCCCACCTGACTGTTCTGTTGGTGCAGTGGTGAATATTTGTCAACCTGGCTGGGCCACGGAGCCCAGAGACTCAGCCACACATTATCCTGAATGTTTCTGTGAGCTGTTGCTGAATGAGCCTACCACGTACATTGGCGGACTTTTGTCAAGTGAATGAACCTCATGACATGAATGACCCTCACCTGGTCAGCTGAAGGCCTTAACTGAACAAAGACTGACCTCCCCCTGAGCAAGGAGGAATTCTGCTTTCCGATGCCCTTGGGGTCAACACAAGGGGAGCTCAGTCCAGGTCTCTCATTGCCAGCCTGCACCAATTCTGGGTTCCTCAGTTCTATAATTATGTGAACCAATCCCGTAAAAAACCAGGCCTCTCTTGCCACCCCCTTGGCTGGAGCTGGTCCTCAGGAGGGGTGCTGCCCCTCCCCAGGTGCTGTGAGCACTGCTCAGATGTCCAGAGGCCAGCCACAAGCCGCTTCTCTCCACCTTCCCCACCTCCACGGCCATGCCCTACCCTGGCCCTGCCTGCCCCACCATGCTGGCTGGTGTCCTCAGCAGGTGCTGGCTGCCCCATCAGGGATGCTCCGGAGCCCATCCTCTACATAATGCTGTTCCCACTGCTCCCCTCTCTACTCGACTTTGTCCCCAGTACTGTTCTTTCCTGGGGGATGAATCCTGCTTACTTCTACTTACTTCTGCCAACTAGGATCACAGGTGCTCCTGCATGCTTAACCACCCAGAAACAGGGCAAGGCAGTGGGAGAAGTGTCACTCCAGCCAATACAACAAGCACTCACTACAAGGCAGGCACTTTTTATATAGTAAAATATACATAAACTTTTTTCACTTTAAACATTTTGATCTTTCTAAGTGCATAATTCAATGGCACTAATTACATTCAACATATTCCATAACTATCACCACTAATTACAAAACCTTTTTATCACCCCAGAGACCTATCCATTAAGCACTAGCATTCCCCACCCTGGCCCTGATAACCTCTAGTCTGCTTTCCATTGCTGGGAGTATATGTTCTGTATATTTGGTATAAGCAGACTCATCCAATATTTGTTCTTTTGTGTCTGTATTATTCCACTTAGCACAATGTCTTTCAGTTCACCTGGGTTGTGATGTGTGTCAGAATTCCTCTTTGCAGCTTAACAATACTCCATTGCAGGTTTAGACTTGATCTGTCCACCTGTTGATGGCCACCTGGGCTGCACATTCTGGCTGCTGCGAGTGTTGCTGCTATCAGTGTGGATGCACAATTACACAATCATCTGCTTGAGCTCTTGTTTTCAATTCTTTCAGATCTTTTGAGGAATCACACAACAGCTTTCTACAGTGTATTATCTTATGTTCCCGCTAGCAAGAACATACTCTTGTTTTCTTCCAGTTTTGCTTTGTTTTGTTTTGTTTTTTGATCCACCATCCTACTGGATGTCAAATGGTATCTCATTGTGGTTTTCACTACTTCTTCCTGGTGACTAATGGTGTTGGCATTTCTTCCATGTGCCTATTGTCATTTATGTATCTGCTTTGGAGAAAGCAGATCTGTTCAAGACCTTTGCCATTTTTAAATGGGTTGTTTGGGGGTTTGTTGTTGATTTGTAGGAGTTGTTTATATAGTCTAGTTATTAATCCCTTACCAGATCCATGACTTGCAGATATTTTCTTCCATGTGATGTTTGCCTATCCAGTCTCTCTACAGTGTCCCCTGAGGTACAAAAGGTCTTAATTCTGATGAACTACCATTTGTCTTTTTTTCTTTTGTTCCCTATGCTTTTGTTGCCTATCCCCTTTCTCTTTACAAATTGTCATTGCAGTTTTTTTAAATTTTATTTTAGTGGTACATTTTAGATATACATAATGATAACATTCATCATAGAGAATTTGTACCTATACATGGTGTATCTTGCTACATCTTTTTTCCCATTCCCCTCCCTTGCAGCTTAACTACTGAATGCAGGCCTTCAATCTACTGTGGGCTCACATGATGTGAGGTAGGGGCTGCTGCCTTCTGACCTACATGCTCCAACCCTACCTCCTCAGTCCACAGCACCTGAGGAAACAGAAACTGTCCATTTGCAGATGAAGGGCTCAGGCCAGCAAGGTTAAGAGTGTGTTCCAGGCCACAGAGTGGCCAGTGAGTGGCAGAGCCAGGGGCACAGGTTGGTGGGTAGGTGGTCAGAGGCCCCTGAGCAGATGAGTTGTGAGCAGAGGAAGGAGAGGACATTGCAGATGGAGGACTTGGCACAGGGGGATGTGCAGAGCTGCGGCGGGGCAAAGGATGAGCATCTGGGTGTGGGGTGCCTACCCACAGGGACAACTTCCCTCACTGCAGGTGACAGTGACATCCTGGGGTGGTGAGAGGGGCTGCTGGGCCAGCAAGAAGAGATGTGAGGCCCCGGGCCTTATGGTGCTGTAATAAGGGCAAGGCAGCTTGAGCTAGGCCCTACAAGGGGCCCTAGGGTAGCAAGAAGTCCCCCATCGGTCTCAGCAGCCCAAAGAGACCTTGCAAGACAGGAAGATTTCTGGGTGCCCTCGCTCCAAGGAAGGGCTCTGTGTGCCCTGAAGTCACTCTGCCTTGGTGCCACCTGGCTCTCATCTCCTACCCTTTGACCTGGGACATGGGGGGAACAGGCCCTGAGTTCCTTCGAGGTGCCACTCTTGCCCCACCTCATGAATGGAGCAGTGGCATCTGACCCAGAGGATTTGAGTCCAGGCCCCCTTGGAGAGAGAACCTCACACCTGATCCCAGCCAAGCCCTGCCCACAGCTGGCCCAGGGCAAGGGCTGAAGGACCTATGGGTGTGTGGAGGGCACTCCACTTGGGGTAATGATTAAATAGGCCTTGAGGAGATTTTTGGGTGCTGGCCATCCCAGACTCTGAAAGGGAGGTGGGAACGGGCTCTCCACCTCCTGCTCTGAGGGTGGCAAGGGTCGGGGTTGGTCAAAATCCTTATAAGACTTTATGGGCCCTGCTGTCCCGGGCAAGACAGATAAATGGCAGCTCTCAAAGTCCTGCCAGGGGCCCTTGGTTCAGAAGCAAGTGGAAGCCTTGGGGAGAACACTTAGGCTAATAATTAACCAGATTACGGGCACTGATTTTGTCTTATTTATTTATTTATTTATTTATTTATTTATTTATTTATTTGAGTGCTGGGGATTTAATCTAGCGCCTCACACACACTCTGCATTCACATTACCACTGAGCTACACCTCAGTCCTTTTATTTTTTTAAGTTGTAGGAAAGTACAGATGATATAAAATTTCCTATTTTAGCCTTTTTTAAACGCACAGTCAGGGGCACTAAGCCCATCCATGCTGTGTACATGCAGCACCATTGTCCACCTTTAGGACGTTCCATCTCCCCAGCTTGAGCTCTGCCCCATTAGACACTGACCCTTGCCTTCCCCAGGCCCTGGCTCCCATCCTGCTCTCTGTCTCTGTGTGCCTGATGCTCTGGGGACATCCTGTGAGTGGGGTCACACAGTAGTTGTCCTTCTGGGACTAGTTTACCACTCAGCATGATATCCTCGTAGTCTACCTGGTTGAAACATGGGTTTTCTTCCTTTTCAGTGTTTCATCTTCCTCCCCTATCCCTCTCTCATGCTGGGGATGAACCCAGGCATGCACATTCCAGGCAAAGTTCTTCCTCTGAGTCACCAGGTTGCCGCAGCTCCAGGCTATACATCTTTCTCTCCATGGCTGCTTTGCCAGGCCCAGTGGCCAAGCTTAACCAGGAGTCCTTACAGAGAGGCGCTTCTTCTCTCTGGAGGGCGTCAACCCCACAGGTAGACTTCAGGCAGCCATGCCATGGGGCTCTTCTGCCCCTGTTGTAGCCCCCTCCTGAGCTTCATCCTCAGCCTCAGGCCCGGGTCCCTCCCAGGCAGGACACAGACTGGGTGCTATGGCTGTGGAGCAAGGAGAGAGAGGGCCTGAGGTCTGTGACCTGCACGGCGGCCACAGCTGGAGACATACAGTGTCAGGCAGAGAGCTGAGGGGTTGCTGAGTGGAGGGAAGCAGAGGGCCAGCATGAAAATGGGCCAGTGAGGAGGAGAAGTAGTCATGCAGGACACAGCAATGGGGCTGCTGGGAGGAAAGGACTAAGAAGGGGCAAGAGCAGGGCTGAGGGGCTGAGCAGCGGGCACCCCATGAGCTTCAAGGGCCACTTGCTCTGGTAAGGGATGGTACATGGCCCTGCACTGTGCCCAGTGATGTCCAGAGCTGGGCCAAGGACTCTGGATGCCACTGCAGCCCCTGGGCCAGGAGGCTGTTTGGGGTTACATGGGCTCCACTGGGATCCTCAGGGGTTTGGGCCTCAATCTGCCATACCTTGAACTGAAACCATCATCCTGAGCCATGCATGTCCCCTGTGTCACCCAGGGCAGGTCATGACACAGAGACAGCAGAGAGAAGCATGGGAGCACTGGTACCCATAAGGGCAAGGGGCCCGGTGGAGCAGAGTCCTGAGGTGTGGACAGCAGGTGCATGACGGGGCATCCAGGGCCATGGAACATGGGCTGGGCACATGGGCTGGGCTCCCCATATGGCTGAATACAGCCAAGGAGAGCAACGATGACCTACAAATCTTGGTCCTGCCTGGAGGGAGGGACACACTGCCTCTCTCACCTACACATTTCCCACCACTGAGAACTTGGTCACATGGGAGGCCACACTGTGGAAGTGGAGCAGCCCCAGAGGGAGGGAGCTGGTCCCTGACCTCAAATAGCCCCCTGCCAGCCCTGTGTGGCTCAAGCCAGGTCACTGGTTCCTGCGCAAGCCCCTGTCCCCTCCAGTCCCACAGCAGAGTCAATGTCTACCAGCCCCATGCTTAGGAACTCACCTTAGGGTGACTACTGGGGAAGTCACCAGATTGAAATTGCTTAACAGGCTCCTTCCTGAAGTTGTCAGCTAGAATTAGTATTTTTAGAACATCCTCATAGAGATGGAATGTAGTTACTGTAAATCTAGCACCTAATGGCTGTCATCATGACTGCAGCTCCATGCACCATCTCTAGAAAGGAACCTGCAGCATCCAAGCCACTTCTGCCTCTGGCCCAGCCTGTGGTGTCTCACAGGAGTGGCCACCAGCATCCGTCCTCTCACCACACATACTGTCTCCAAGGGCATCAAGGTTGTATATGTGCAGTGCCTCATCCTTGTTGATTGTCAGATCCTTTCCCACCATGTGGACATCCACAATTTGCTGCCTGTTCACCCACTGAGGGACTCTGGGATCTTAGGAAGACTTAGGTGCCTTGGCTCCTGGCTTCTTCCAGTTTCAAAGCCAACAGCACAGCATCTTGTTCTGTGCTGAATCCATCTGAAGGCAATTTCAATGACATGTCAGGGCCACTTGAATAATCCAGGATACCACACCATCCTAAATTTCACCACATCTACAAAGTCCCTTTTGGTAGATGAGGGAACATTCACAGGTCCCACGGTTAGGACCCATTGTCTTTGGAGACCATTATTTAGCCCACCACAAATGTGTTCACACTAGCACAGCATCAGCCTGGCCACTCAGATATAAGTGTGTGCACACTTCACACCCCCACACTCCACATTTGGATGGTCACTTGTAAGGTCACCACACTCCTTGCATCCAGACCTCTGCCCATCAGCCTCTTGCAAGATTCATTATATGGTTATTCAGAGTTGGTTCAAATGCCTGTGTTCTGATAAAGGCCTAACCTTCCCAGTGTATATCTGTTCTTCCAAGGTCTGGCTAACCTTGCAGGAACAGTTTTACTATCAACAAAGAATGTACTTTGATATGCACTCTGGCAGCATCCTGGGTCATAGCCAGACCTAGGGTGAATCCCTGAGGTAAAGTCGTGCGTGCCCATTTCCTGGAGAGGAGCATTCCTTTGTCAGAGCATAGATAACTTCAGCTGCAGCACCCAGGTGCACTGTCTCACTCTCACTCTCTCCTTCACTCTCTCTTCTTTCCCTCTCTCGCACCTGCCAAGGTTGCTGATGATTTCTTTTGCTCGTGTAGCTGATGTTTTTCACTCGTGTAGCTGATGTTTTCGCTCATGTAGCTGATGTTTTTTGCTCTCACAGCTGACGATACCTTTTCCTGTGTGCGCCAATGGGACCTGCTCGTCCTCCTTTTTGTTGTGCCCCCACAATGGCTGCGGATTTCTACTTTCGCGCCCTTGAGGCTGCTGGATGTCTCTGTGCGTCCATGGGGGCTGCTGCTGGCGGTGCTGCCACAACTGCTGTTTTCTTCTTGCGTCCCACATGGTGCTGCTTCTCTAGCAAAAGTTAAGATCTCTGCTTGAACTACTCCTGTGCTGCAGATTGCCAGTGATAGAAACAATGGATTGGTGGTATGATTTTCCTAGAGCTTTTTCTTTTTCTCTTACTTTCTTTATTGTTATTTAAAAACTTAATTAATATTTGTGAGTGGTATCTTGTCTCCTTCCCCACGAATCGAGCCCTAAAACAGTAAGTCCGTGCACGGCGACAGCAAGCATTTACCTCCTTGCTGTTACACCTCCTCAGGACAGTGCGGGATGCTGCAAAGCTTGTGTCTTTGTCCTTACATTCTAGCTCCTGTCCTCCTGTGCCCAGGCCACAGGCCTGCATGTTCCTTTTTTGCTCCTGGCGTTCCTCTGCCTGGAAGCCTCTTCTCACCCCTGCTTGCAGAATGTAATTCCATGAAGGTCTTAGCTGAAGCCCAGTTCTGAGCCAGCACCTCCTTCTTGCTGGCTGCTCCCTCTGCAGCCGCCTCCTCCCAGCCACGCCCCAATACCAACACCCCAGGGATGTTAACTGAACAGTAGAAATCAAAGGTCGCCAAGCAGAGCACTTAAAGGGTGACAGTGCACTCATGCCACAGTGCCCAGGCTTGGAAACCTGGAGACTGTCTTACAGAAGGTTCAGTCCTGGGGAATGGATGAGGCTGAGCCACCCCCACCCCAGACTTTGACCCAATCATCCTGGGGAAGGGCTGCCTCACCCTCTGGGGTTAGGACCCACTGTTTTTCCCACCTGCCTGTTTCTGAGTGAGTGCCAGACCTACTCCAAGCCTCCATGGATGAGGCCTGCATCTCCCGCTCCAGGTAAGGGCTGGTTTCTGTGGGGTGCCGGGGGTTCCCATCTTGTGCAGATTTCCTGGAGCTTCACACAGTGCTTAGGGCACTTACGAAGTCTGTTCCCCACCAGGCGCTCACATTCATTCCCTTGGTGTAAGGGCCCCAGGCAGGGCCCCAGCAAAGCCTCTAGGGACCCTGGGGTGGGGAATTGGGAACACAGCAGGGGCCTGGCCTGTCTGCTGGCTCTGGCTCTCAAAAGGGAAGGGAAAGGGGAAAGCCCAGGCTCTGCAGACACTGCTTCCTGGACGTTTGACCAGGTATGTGCAAAGAAAGAGGCAGTAAGGGAGGTGCAGCTGGAAGGTTCACCCACGGGTCAGTGGTGGCCATGGAGGGACCCACAAGCAGCACCGATAGGAGGTGGACTCAGGACAGAATCTGGGGTCCCCTCCATAGCCTGCATGCTTTGGTGTGGGACCCAGAGAGGAGGTAGTGGGTGCCCAGGTGTTTTAGTTATTTTTCTTTCGTTGTTGGGACAGAATATTTGACACCCAAAGTTAGGGGAAGAAAGGTTTATTAGCTTACAGTCTGCAGAGGTTTCAGTCTATAGTCTGTTGGGTCTGAGGCAGGGCAGTATGTAGATCGGCAGCCAACCGGCAGCAAAGTCAAGTGAGGAAAATGTAAGGAATGTATGCAAATAAGCAATGCAAACAAGCAGCTAGTTAGCTTCTTCTTGTATCTTTTATCTAGGCTACCTGCCCCCAGGGTGGCCCGCACTCTTACCCCCAATCTCAGTCTCACATCCTTGATCTCAGCAGAACAATGCCAAACCGATCAATGGATCAATTTAGTAATCACACACTCTAGATCCAACTATCTCTTACTACATGAGGCTTTGGGGGGACATCTAGACACAAACCATAACACCAGGCCTCTGCCAGCCGTGGGGACCCGACACCCTGGAGCAGGGTTCGGGGTCAAGGAAACGGCACACAGAAGACCCCGCCATGCCTGCCGATAGCGTGGAGCCCCACGCGGCCGCCACCTGCAAGCTGCTCCTGGCTGCACTGGAGGACCTGAGCCAGGACCAGCTGAAGCGCTTCCGCCACAAACTGCGGGACGCGCCAGTGGACAGCCGCAGCATCCCGTGGGGGCGGCTGGAGCTCGCGGACGCCTTGGACCTCGCCGACCAGCTGACTCAATTCTACCGGCCTGAGACGGCGCTAGACGTGGCCCGCAGGACTTTGAAGAAGGCGGACGTGTGTGATGTGGCAGCGCGGCTCAAGGCGCAACGGCTGCAATGTGAGTGGGGATGGAGGTTTCTGGGGCCCGCACTCTACCGCCTGGCTAGGTGCCACCTATCCACAAGGCCTCCTTCCTTCCCAGTTACCAGAAAAACCCCGGCGCTTTATTTGCATATTTGCAATCCCCGACGCTCTCAAGGGAGCCTCCAGCCCCCGGCGCCCCCACCCAACTCCACCTCTACGAGCCGCGGGGCCTCAACGCGGTTTCTCTTGTAGGGCTCGGCCCCAGCTCCGCAGCGCTGCTCTCTGTATCAGGTAGGTGGTTCCAGTGCGGCCCCGCAGCCCAAGACCCCTTGGGGATCTCCACAGGGGAGGAAACTGAAGCCTGGACGGAGGAGGGCGAGCCCCCCGCGCCGCGCCTCAACTCCCGGTCTCTGCCCCACAGGGTTCCGGAAGAAATACCGCCAGCACGTGCTGCAGCAGCATGCCAGGGTGAAGGAGAGGAACGCACGCTCCGTGAAGATCAGCCAGCGCTTCACCAAGCTGCTCATCGCGCCCGAGAGCGCAGCGCCCGAGGAGGAGGAGGCGGCGCTGGGGCCAGTAGAGGAGCCTGAGCAGGGGCACGCTTGGCGCTCGGACACGCACACATTCAACCGGCTGTTCGCCAGCGATGCCGAGGGTCGGCGGCCGCTGATCGTGATGCTGCAGGGCCCGGTGGGCATCGGCAAAACCATGGCGGCCAAGAAGATCCTGTATGACTGGGCGGCCGGCAAGCTGTACCGCGGCCAGGTGGACTTCGCTTTCTTCCTGCAGTGCCGCGAGCTGCTGGAGCGGCCTGGCACGCGCAGCCTGGCCGACCTCATCCTGGACCAGTGCCCAGACCGCGGCGAACCCATGTCACAGATGCTGGCTCAGCCACAGTGGCTCCTCTTCATCCTGGACGGTGCCGATGAGCTGCCCACTCCCAGGCCCCTCGAGGCCGCGTCCTGCACGGACCCCTTCGAGGCGGCGAGCGGTGCGCGGGTGCTGGGTGGGTTGCTGAGCAAGGCGCTGCTGCCCTCGGCCCGCCTGCTAGTGACCACGTGCGCCACCACCTCCGGGAGGCTGCCCTGCGGCCTGTGTGCGCCGCAGTGCGCCGCTTCTCCGACAAAGACAAGAAGTACTTCTCCAAGTTCTTCCAGGAGGAGCGCAGGGCCAAGCGCGCCTACCACTTCGTGAAGGAGAACCAGGCGCTGTTCGCCCTGTGCTTCGTGCCGGTTGTGTGCTGGATTGTGTGCACTGTACTGCGCCGGCAGCTGGAGCTGGACCAGGACCTGTCGCGCACCTCCAAAACCACCACTTCGGTGTACCTGCTCTTCCTCGCCAGCGCGCTGAGCTCCGCAGGTGCGGAGGGGCCCCGTGTACGGGGAGAGCTGCGCAAGCTGTGCCGCCTGGCCCGCGACGGCATGCTAGAGTACAAGGCACAGTTCTCTGAAAGGGACCTGGAGCTCCTGGAGCTTCAGGGCTCCGACGTCCAGCAGTTTCTCATCAAGAAGGAGCTGCCGGGTGTGCTGGAGACTGAGGTCATCTACCAGTTTATCCACCAGAGCTTCCAGGAGTTCTTCACGGCACTGTCGTACCTGCTGGAGGATGAGGGGCCACCTGGGACCCCTGCCGGGGGCCTGGAGACACTGCTGCACATGAAATCCGAAGGGCGCAGCCACTTCACACTCACCATGCGCTTCTTCTTTGGGCTGTTAAGTGTGGAGCATACGCAGGACGTCGAGCGCCACTTTGGCTGTGTGGTTCCAGCACATGTGAAGCAGGATGCCCTGCAATGGGTACAGGGGCAGGGCCACCGCAGTGTGGCACCAGAGGGAAAAGACAGTACCAAAGTGCTCAAGGACACAAGGGAGCCAGAGGAGGAGGAAGAAGAAGAAGAAGAGCCAAGCTTCCCTCTGGAGCTGCTGTACTGTTTGTATGAGACCCAAGATGATGCCTTTGTGTGCCAGGCCCTGAGTAGCCTCCCGGAGCTAAGCCTGGAGCGTGTGCGCTTCAGCCACATGGACCTCAATGTTCTGAGCTATTGCATACGGTGCTGCCCAGCTGGACAGGTGCTGCAGGTTGGTGACCAGGCAGGAAAAGAAAAAGAAAAGGAACCTGGTGCAACGGCTGAAAGGGTGAGTCTGTCATGGGGTGTGGGTGACAATATGTGCCTATGCACTGGTGCCCTTCTCGGTTTGGGGCACATGTCCAGACCTGGTGTCTATTCTCCCAAATAACAAGAGAGCCTTGGGGCTACTTCTGTCTACCCCTTGCAAGACAGCTGCCCAGTGCCCATCTTCCCCAGGTTTGTCCTCACTATGCCTGTCTTCAGCCATCCACAACCAAGGCAGACCTCTAGCATGGCAGCTGCCTCCTGCAGCTCTGGCACAGCCCCCTCCCCATGTGCTTTCCCCAGTAAGTTCTGGAATACACCATCCCTCTACCCTGACCCTTGCACCTGCTATTCCCTCCACATGCAGCACTCCATTTGCTGCCCATCCTCAAAGCCCACCCTGACTGCCCCAGATGACCTGGGATCCTACTGGTTACTCCATCCCTCAGGCCTGCCTCTTCCACCAGACCCTCAGCTCCTCCAGAGTAAGAATTGTACTAGTTTCTTTAAACTTAGCTCCACTCAGCATCTGTCCCAGGTGCTCACCAAGACATTGGCAAGGGCTGGACCTAGGGCCCTGCAGACCCACTTGGTTTTGAGGATGTGGAGAGGATGGAGGAATCCCAGTTTAGTGTAGGGGTGACTGGGGCAGAGGCAGCTCCAAGGGCTCAGGGCCACGGATAGGAAGGAGCTGGAGAGGGACATAGTGGGCCTCACCACCTCTCTCTCCTAGCAGTTTTCAAGCCACCACGAAATAACTTTGGGTCTCCCCACTGTATCCACTCTGTGAGGCCATGACAGACCTGCAATGTGGCCTGAGCAGCCTGACGTGAGTGACCACAGCCCCTTCCTTCCCTGAAGGGGACTCAGAGCGGGATACCCTGGGCAAAGACAGAAGGATGGCCTGTGGGGAAGCCTGAGGACCCACCAGGACTTCATCCCCAAATCAAGTGCTAGTAAGAAAAGGGTTGGTATGAAATGCAGCCAGGTTCTCCCTCAGAGGGTTGAGCTGTCACGAGCTACAGTGTGCAGCATCTGGAATGAAAGAGCTTTCCGATCACTGCTAGCCATCACTAGTGAGTAGAAAATAAGAGAAATTATAGGACTTAATACACACAGGCACAGAGAAAATGGTACAGTCACCCATGGATGGTGACGTGGCACACTAGCTTGATAGGTATAGGGAGGAGGTAGAAAAGAACATAAGGAGCCAAAAGGTTGATCACATTTGGCCCAGCAACTCTACTAGTAAACTAAATGCACGAAGATATTCAACATGCCATTGCTTACAATGGGAAAAAAAAGAGGAAGAAGAAGAAAGAAAGAACGAAAGAAAGAAGGAAGGAAGGAAAGAAAGAAAGAAAGAAAGAAAGAAAGAAAGAAAGCAAGCGAGAGAAAGCAGAAACGACACAACTGCCCTACTATGGGGATTAGCTGACCCAAAAAAGCAATGACTCAATTAAGTGGAGCCCACACCATCTCCAAGGCCACTATGGAGCAGGGAGTTTGTGTACTTGGGAGCAAGAAGTGCCCAGGGGGCCCACAGACACATCCAGTTGCTTCTTTTTGGGTGTTTTTGTTTGGCACTAGGGCTCAAACCCAGGGTCTGACGCATCAGATCTGTGTCTTCTTGACCACAGGATGTCCCACTGCAAACTTCCTGACAGGGTCTGCCGAGACCTCTCTATGGCCCTGAGGGCAGCTCCCGCACTGACAGAGCTGGGCCTCCTCCACTGCAGGCTCAGTGAGGCTGGCCTGCGCATGCTGACCAAGGGCCTGGCCTGGCCCCAGTGCCGTGTGCAGACACTCAGGTAAAGCCCCATCCAGGAGGCTGGGGAGGGAGGCATGATACCACCCCCCAGCAGCTCCTGAGGTCCAGTTCCCCAGGGTGCTGCTGCCAAGCCCCCTAGAAGCCTTCCAGTACCTGGTGACACTGCTCCAGGAGAGCCCCACCCTCGCTACCCTGGATCTCAGCGGCTGTCACCTCCCTGGCCCCATGGTTTCCTACCTGTGTGCAGTCCTGCAGCACCCAGGATGCAGCCTGCAGACCCTCAGGTGAAAGCAGGGGCACGCGGGCGGGCAGGGCACTGGGACCCAGCCTGTCAACCCCAGGGGGTTGCCTGGGGCTCCCACAGGTTCTCGGGAGATGCCCCCTCCAGAGACTTTCCAAGTGATCAGGCTCCAACAAGATCTGGGGGGCCAGCTGGGACAGGCCCCACTCTGAAGTCCTGGACCATTTGGCTGACCAAATAATACCCATATTCCATGCCGCCGTCTGCACTAGCGATCCTACAACCATTTTACTCCCCCAAGGGCCACTCATCTCTGGCAGATCTCTGACTGGCTACCTGCCCCTGTCCCTTCGGCACAGACAAGGCCATCCACCTTGTCACTACCCCTACGCTACCCCGGGGGTCCCTGCACTGCCCACAAAGCCCAGGCCTCTGCCCCCTCTGTGACCCAACCCTTTGTTCTGTGCTGTAGTCTGGCCTCTGTGGAGCTGAGTGAGTCATCGGTGCAGGAGTTGAGGGCTGTGAAGACAGCAAAACCAAGGCTGGCCATCATCCACCCAGCACTCGACAGCCATCCTGATCCTCCTGAGGGAGTCGTCAGTGCTCTCTGAGTGGTAAGTCTTGCAGCAGGTAGAGGACACAGAGGTCAGAGCCTGGAAGAAATCCTCCCTGCTCCAAGGGCAGGAGGTGGATACAAAGCGGTGACCTCCTTGGGGTGGGAACCTTGATGCCCCTGATACACAGATAATGAAATCTCCAGCAGATTCTTTTTCATTGGTTTCTGTTACATTGGCCAAGAGTCCCAGTAGGTGTTGACTGTAGGTGTTTCACCAATCCACCTGTGCAGGAAAGGGCTCAGTCCACGGGCACCACTGAGGAACCAGGCTCAGTGGCTGGCCTGGCTGCTGAGAGCAGGAAGCACCCCAGAAACCCCAAATCTTCCCTACCAGGATCTGCTGGCTCCTTCCGTTCTCGAGCCCCAGTCTGGGTGGGCAGCATCTTGGAGTCCTCACTTCCCAGAGGAAATTCTCTCCGTTACCACTTTGTAAATCCACTCCTTTCCCAAACAGAAAAACCCCTGCCCTCCTAAGGTGGCAGTCTAGGCAGAAAACAGATAATAATAAACATGTAGGCAATATGCAAACATAGCACAGTAAAAACACATATGATACAAGATACAGTAGATACTGTACATGTGATGATACATAAATACACAACACAGTAAATATAGACGGCTCAAACTTGGAAACCTCTTAGAGTGCTGGGATTACAGGTGGGCACCACCATAGCAGGCTTTTTTTTTTTTTAATTTACACATGGTTTGGCCATGTTGCAAAAATGCTGGCCTCAAATTTATGACCCTCTTGCCTCAGCCTCCCAGATACAGAAATAGTAATATAGTAAACACATACATGAACAAGACATCATAAATACGTAAATGATACATAAATACATTCTGCAATAAATGAAAAAGGGGCCGACAAGGTAGAGGGAAGCACAGTGCAGTAAGGGGCTGCAGAGAGGGTGAAGCTGGGGAGTTTCCGGAGGAAGCCTGGGTAAAGTTTGGGAAAGGGATGCACACACAGGAGAGCAAAGGAAGGAGGGAAGCGGCCTGGAAAGGTGTAGTAGCCAGGCAAGGGCAGGAGAGGAGGGTGATAACCAAGACAGGCCTGGGTGCCGGGGCTGAGGCAGCCCCACTGCAGGCCTCCGAGAGGCCCAAGCAGTGACTTGACGTCTGCGCTGGATGCTGAAGCAGGGAGCCTGACAAGCTAACCCAGGGCACAAACCTAAATTTAGGTCAGGTTAGGGAGTGCGCAGCTCAGGGTGGTGCCCGAGAGAGTTCCACATGGGGAGGGGTGGCGCCCACTGAGATCTGAGGTGGGCCAGCCAGAGGGGGTCCCGAGCAAAGGGAAGGCCACATCTCTAGCAGAGTTGAACAGCGTCCTCTCTGGCAAACGGGACACAGTAGAGAGGGAGGATTGGAAAAGGCAAAGAAATCGTTACGCGCCAGGCACCCCAAATCCAGCTTTGCAGACATGTTTGGTGAAAGCTAGACTTCTCGCTGGCCCGCAGCTGGAGACAAAGCCTCAGGGCTCAGGGACCCGCGCCACGTCAAGTGCGCCCATCCCCCGAGCCACGCCCCCGGAGCCACGCCCCGGTCACAGCCCAGAGGCGCAGAGGCGGCCTCTGTTCCCCTGCGAGGGGCAGAGCCCACGGGGCAGCGCCCACCGGGTTGCACCGAGGGACACCCGGGAGCGTGCGGGGACCGAGAAGGGCTACGGTGAGTCCCGGAGGCCCCGCAGACGGCTGCGATCGTGCCCGCGCTTCCTGGTTCGACCTCGGCTGTCCTGACCGCGGAAAGCCGGTCCGCGTGCGCTCCCGGCTGCAGTATGGGAGTCAGGGAGACGGCGGGCTCGGGTGGGTTCTGTCGCGGAGTCGCAGGGGACAAGTGAGAATACTCGGTTGAGACCCCGGAAACCACATGTGGCGGGAGACTAGCGCTCGCGGCGTTTTCCGGGGCGGCCCATAGTAGCGTGCTGGAAAAATCGCGGTCCCCCGTCCGGGTCTGCGGGGTCAGTCAGGCTCTGTGGAGACTGGGAAGCTGCAGTCTGAAGAGGAAAAACCAGCAGTCACGGCCCAACCTGCCCCCCAGAGACTGACTATGGAGGACGCCCAGCAGGACCCCACCGTCTTCGCAGCCCACTCTCTGCCCAGGGACCCCCGGCTCTTGGCCACTGTAACCAACGCGTACCTGGGCACGCGAGTGTACCATGGCACACTGCACGTGAGTGGTGTGTACAACGGGGCCGGGGGCGGCACACACCGGGCAGTCCTGCCCAGTCCCCTTAACGTGCGACTACAGGTCCCCGCAGGGACAGGAGTGCGGCTGACTGAGACCTTTGCCCTGGACACCAATACAGGTAGCTACGCCTAGCATGTCTTCTCCCCAAACAGAGGGGATGACCAGCCAGCACCTCCTCACTTTGCACAGTGGTCTCACAAAGAAAAGGAGGCCAAGAGAGGCACCTCCCTGGATGTGGCCTCTGTGGGTGCCCTTCCCTGTCTCTCACGTACCTCTTAGGTCCTGTGTAGCCACTGCAGTGATGCTGGCAGGGTGTGTCCACCTCACTGTGGGGGAGAGGCAGCCAGAGGTCCGAGGGACCTACTCCCTAATCAGGGAGGCACAACAATTTTGCACCCTTCTTGGGGTTCCCTCTTCCCTCCTGCCCCTTCCCAATGTGGCAAAGCTCCCAACTCTCCCCAGGCTCCTTCCTGCACACCCTGGAGGGTCCCAGCTTCCGGGCCTCTCAGCGCATCTATGCCCATCGCACACTGTCCCACATCCTGGCCTTCGAGGTGTGCATTGCACGTGTGGCCATGGGGAGCAGACCCATCAGGGTGCTGCTTCAGTCAGCCTTCTCCCCAGAAAGCCCAGACCTGAACCTGCACCTAGGGCCTGACTTTCAAGGCTTCAGGTGAGCAAGGGGCTGATCCCAGGGGGGTGGCCCCAGGAGGAAGCCATCACTGAGGCATAGCCATACCTTTGCAGGTACCTGTATGGCCACACACTCACCCCGGAACAGCCAGGGGCCACCCTGCAAGAAGTACACATGCTGTGGACACCAGTGCCCCCAGCCCTGACCCTTGGTGAAGGCGAGGAGACCAGGACCTGGGACTTCTTGACCGTGGTGGGTAGCAGCCAGGTGGAGGCCCAGGCCTGCCTCACTGAAGCCCTGCAGCTGCAGGCGAGGGGCTCTCTATATGCAGCCCATGCACAGGCTTGGGCCCAGTTCTGGACAGGCTGCAGCCTGGACATAGCAGGGCCCCTGGCTCTGCGCCAGGCTCTCCGTGGCTCCCTTTACTACCTGTTCAGTGCACTGCCCCAGCCAGGGACCTCAGGACCTGTCTGCCATGGCCTCAGCCCTGGAGGCCTCTCCAATGGAAGCCAAGAAGAGTGCTACTGGGGCCATGTCTTCTGGGACCAGGTGTGCATTGCCCACCCTGCACCAGCTACACCACAGGCAATGAGGGCTCAGCCTCTGTCTTTCCTGGGACCCAGACAGTGGTTAGGGGAGCACAAGGGCAGTGTAGGCAGAGAGACTGCCTGGAAGAGGCATGTCTGACAGAACATGTAGGAATCTGGTTGCCAACAGGTGCCCAGGCCTAGAGTGAAAGGGATCACCTGATAGGTAAAGGAGGTGCCCCCATGCAGGTGGGGGAACATTGTGGGTCTGGAGCTTTCTTAGGGCCAAGGGCTGGGAATTTAGCTCAGTGATTAGAGTGCCTGCCTCGCAAGCACAAGGCCCTGAGTTTGATCCCCAGCACTCAAAAAAAAAAAAACAAAAGTTTGCTCTTAGGGCCAAGGAAGCCATGAGGACTTTAATCCAAGAGAGATGCAGAACTTTGCTGCCAAGTAGAGCTGGATGGAGGAGGGCAAGGCATGGGGGCCAGAGCGGGGGACTTGGTGGCCACTGGGCATTGAGTGTGACTTCTGGGAGGGAGGTTGGATGGTGAGCCCATCTCTGTTCAGAATGGGGACGTTCTCTCAGGACCTCTGGATGTTCCCGAATATCCTGATGTTTCACCCAGAGGCCGCTAGGGCCCTCCTGGAGTACCGTGTCCGGACTCTGGGTGGGGCTCTGGAGAATGCCCAGGCCCTGGGCTACAAGGTGAGAGACCTGGGCACCACGGGGGTGGGGGGCAGCCAGGGTCAGTACACCCTGAGAACAAGGCAGAGGCCATCTGACAGTGTCTGAAGTGTCTGAAATAGGCACCAGAGCCTCTACTCCTCACCCCACCCAGCACAAGGGATCAGGGTTAGGGTCATTGGCAGCTGCTGGTCCTCCTCCCTGCAGGGAGCCAAGTTTGCCTGGGAGAGTGCAGGCTCAGGCCTGGAGGTCTGCCCTGAGGACATCTATGGAGCCCAAGAGGTCCACATCAATGGGGCAGTGGTGCTGGCCTTCCAGCTGTACTACTACACCACCCAGGTGAGGGCTTGCCAGATATGCCCCCCACCCCTGACCTTCTGTTTGGGTCCAGTCCTGTTTGGGGCATCCTGGGATAACATCTGAAGGGGCATTTGAGGTCAAGGGTGGGCACTGGGGCCACACAGCGACTGTTCTTGCCATGGCCTCGGTCCAACCTCTTGCTCCCCAGGACCTACAATTCTTCCGAGAGGCCGGTGGCTGGGACGTGGTTAATGCTGTGGCTGAATTTTGGTGCAGCCGTGTAGAGTGGAACCCCAGGGAGGAGAAATTCCACCTGAGAGGTGTGTGTCTGGGCAGGCAGGGAGGAAGGTAGATGTGCCATGAATTCCCCATGCTGACCCCTGCATGATGCACCATGGTGGACTCATGTGCCCAGGAGTTATGCCCCCTGACGAGTACCATGCAGGAGTCGACAATTCCGTGTACACCAATGTCCTGGTCCAAAACAGGTCAGACTCCAACCCCTGGGTCTGCCCCTGCCCACTCAGCCGGCCTGGCCCAACCAGTAGTGCTGGGGCTGTAGCCTGTGTCCTCCCACAGCCTGCACTTTGCTGCTGCCCTGGCACGAGACCTGGGTGAGCCTATCCCTGCCCAGTGGCTGGTGGTGGCTGATAAAATCAAGGTGCCCTTTGACCCCAAGCAGAACTTCAATCCCGAGTTCGACGGGTATGAGCCTGGTGAGTGGTGCCCCCATCTTCTCCCCATCCATGACCCTGTGTCCAATCCAGCATGCTCCCATCAGCAGCCTACCCCCTAGGAGAGGAAGTGAAGCAGGCTGATGTTGTGCTCTTGGGATACCCTGTCCCCTTCCCCCTGAGTCCCAATATCCGAAGGAAAAACCTGGAGATTTACGAGGCTGCAACATCACCTCGGGGCCCTGCTATGACCTGGGTGAGGAGCCTGAACCCTTGTTCCATCCCGCCCCACAGGAAGGGCTGCCCTACAGCCCTTCTTTCTTCCCTAAGTCATGGGTCTTGCCCCACCATGTCCTCTGAACTCTGACTTCAGAGCATGTTTGCGGTGGGCTGGATGGAGCTGAAGGACCCATCTCGGGCACAGGACCTTCTGGACAGGAGCATTGTCAACGTCACCAAGCCCTTCAAGGTCAGCCTGGCTTGAATCCTTGACCTACAGGCTGACCTCACCTGCCTCCACCCAGGCCCATGTGGTCAAAGCCTGGAATTCCTCTTGATCTTGGGAAGGCAGCTGCAGGAGGCCAGTGTGCCAAGCCTGCCACAGCCACCCTCCCACAGGTGTGGACAGAGAATGCAGATGGGTCCGGGGCTGTGAACTTCCTGACAGGCATGGGTGGCTTCCTGCAAGCAGTGCTGTTCGGATGTACAGGCTTCAGGTGAGCACAGGAGTGTGTGTGGGTGGACAGGGTGCTGCCCCCACCTCATCTCACAGCTCTCTCCACAGAGTCACCTGCACAGGTGTGACCTTTGATCCCTTGTGCCTGACGGGCATCTCTGGAGTGCGTGTGTCTGGCATCTTCTACCAGGGGAACAGGCTCAACTTTACCTTCTGCAAGGACTCAGTGACGGTTGAGGTCATGGCCCAGGCAGGGACTGGGGCTCCCCAGCTAGAGGTTGAGCTGTGGCCATCAAGAGTTCGGCTCCCCCTGCTGCTGGGTAGGTAGGGTCTGAGGTGATGTGGCCCCAGAGTGCCACGGATGTGCCCTGACCCCATGGTGCTCCTCTCTCTGCAGGCCACAAGGTCTCATTTCCTTGCTCAGCCGGCCAGATACAAAGGTCACCCCCATAGCTTCCCTGAAGCTCTAGCCCCAAATTCCCTGGAAGAGCATCTTGAAGGCATTGGATCCTGCTCCAGTCCGAGTCTCACCCTGGAGCCCAGCCCCCAAACAACCAGGTGCCAGCCTCAGACACATCCTGGGCCTCCCTGGAAATCACTCCTCTATGCCTCACCCCACCTCCTGCCTCAGCCTGAGCCCACCAGGCCTGGACCCACATACCTCATCTGTTTCCCCTGGGTTAACTGCAGCACCCCCATCCTTTAGCTCCCTGTTTTGTTCCTACAGCCAAAGCCTGATCCTCCATGCCCACCTGTGATCCCTGGTCCCTAGACTCTTCCAGTCACATAGATGGTGGAGTGTGAGCACGGGGGAAGGGTCACAGCCACCTGAGAACCACCAAAGACAGGGTGTCAAGGGTTAGGGTGTGGGGGACTTGGTGGAGGAGTGAATGGTTAAACTTTGGGGCAAAAGCACACAGGCTCTGTGAGTAATGAATGATTAAACAACGAGTTTAGATTAGTGAAGCATGGTGTGTCCTTCCCTTTTCCCCAAGGAAAACTGCCTAGCTTTGAGACAGCTTCTTGCCCAAACTGTTTTTCTTCTGCTTTTTTTTTTTTTTTTTTTTAACTTACACCGATATTTCAAAAAAAAGGAGTTCTCAGCATCAGGGCT
>PVJO010008489.1:0-47856 GCA_004026905.1 Hystrix cristata | reverse complement strand
CCCCAGTCTTCCTACTCTTTGACTCCTCTTGACTCGGGGGTTGGACTGTCTCTGGCACAGTGGGGTGAGGCGGACAGCCCGTCCTCGGTCACTCATCTGTGAGAAGAGAAGGGGCCCTGGCCCCAGAGGGTAGGGCAGGTAGATGGCAGAACAAGAACTTGACGGTCCCTGCTGGCCACCAGAGGGGTCAGAGCCAAATGCGTATGGGTCGAGGCTGCAGCTAGGGCTCTGCCTGGCCTCTGCTCCTAGGCCATGAGTCCCTGGGACGGCTTATCACAGATGTTTCCCAAGAGCAACAAGATAAGATAGCTTTGGGGCTGATGCCCGGTGAGATCTGGCCCTCTCCACCAAGCCAGTTTGAGGAACTAAAGTTGGTGTTGGCACATTGGCACCCCCACAAGGGGCAGGGGTTGCAGTCTTCCTCCAGAAGTAGCACTGTGTGATGGGCAGGATTTCTCTTTTCACCTGGGCTCGGGGACCAAGGTGAGCCCTTGGTGTCTGTCCCGTGCCTTTGTTCTGTATTCTCACATCCCTGTTCTTTTCACCCAGTGGACACCAGGCAGAGAGCTCCACACACAGGGGAGGGCATCTTGGGCTTGGGGCACCTCTGGAGCTGGGAGCCCAGCACCTACATCTCCCTGACTGTTCAGCCACTCCAGCTGGGACACTGTGGTCTCAACCAGCTGCCTCTGCACTCTGAATTCTCATGACCACTCCAGTGGCAACACATGGAGTAGAGAGAGCAGTGACCCATGGATACCACTCATCTCATGGCCCAGTGAGCATGGGAGACAGGCTTGCTGGGGTCCCCAGCCATAGGGACAGGACTATGGCTTGAAACCCCAGGGACTGCCATGTGCTGACTGTCCCTCAGGTGCAGGGCCCTGTTGATCACTGTCACTGAGTGGCCAGGGACCATCAGTCTATGGAGGAGATAGTGCCGCCTGCCACAAGCCTGGGCAAGGACTGTCCTGGCAGGAGGGGGTGTTCATCTTGGAGGCCCAACCCTAGGGTTGCACAGAGGCATCAGGATGAGGTGGTGGGTGGCCCTGCACTCATGGGACAGTGTAGCCTAGTGTTTATGGGTCACCTCTGTGTATCTAGTGGGCGACCCTCCAAGGACATGTGTGCTGGCATGGCCAATTGGGGTCTATCAACCTGCCCAGGAGACTAAGACTAGGCAGGGAGGGCTGCACCAGCAGCTGGATCATAGACTCTGTCCTCAGCACCCTTCCCTTCCCCACTGCACATGGGGGCCAGCTGAAGTTCCCTTCCCTAGGGACACGTACCCAGCAGCACACACGATGAGCCCTGCATCCAGGGACAGAGGGCCAGCAAGGGCAGCACAGGCTGGCCCCTTAAAATAGACCCAGGCAGCACACTGTCCCCATTCTGGCCCAAGCACAGGTCACATACTGCTCATGTCCTTGTTTGGCTGTAGCACTTCTATGTCTTCAGCCCAGCCCCCAACACACCTTGCCCTTGGGGGTCGAGGTCTCAACTAAGCCACAGCTCCAGGCTTGTCACTAGATGGGAGCTACATCAGGTTAAACCTTTCTCCAGCCCAGGAAGAACAGCAGGCCAAGGGGGCCCGGAGAGGGAAGGGACTTGGATGGGACTCAGAGTTCCAAAGTGCCTGTCAGTAAGACCCCTGTGGTGAGCCCACCCTGCCACTGAGCTGCAGGGAGGCTAGGGCCTCACCCCAGCCCCACAAGGCTGTGTTTGGCAGCCTTTATGTGATGGATTCTGCAGTGGGGGGCAGGAGAGTCATATGGCGAATCAGGCAGGTGATTGCACCCCAACATTGGGCCTCAACAGAGGTCTCCCACTCTATCCTGCATTCTCCCTCTGCAGAGTTGGGGGGGACACCCTTGCACATGGGCAGAACGTCTGGGTGACCATGTGTGGGAGTCCAGTGCCTGCCCCACCCAGGAGATAGGCTGACTACCTTCCTCACCTCCCTTGCTGACTCTGGGTGAGGGAGACCCCTGCAGCATAGAGATCTCAGCATCGAAGGGCACCCTGGTCACAGGGACAGAGGGCCAGCAAGGCAACAGCACACACGGATGGGGCAAGTGGCATGGACTTGGGACATACCCAGACATGTTCTGGAATACAGGCCACCAAACCACAGAGCAGCAGGGATCAAAGGCCTGAATTCCCAAACTTTGTCCTAAAATACTCAGGCACCTCCACCCCAGAAGCCACAGGCTCCCTTGTAGCTAAGTGCAGGGAACAGTTGGGGGACAACTGGGTGGACAAAACCAGGCACGTAGGGATTGGTCCAGGAGATCGGGCTGTGTGGTCCCTGTGGCAGCTCTTCCCCACACAAGGAGGAGCTGCTACAGCAGGAAAGAAGGAAGGAAGCAAGGAAGTCTCAATTCTCTAGTATCTGGCACTTTTAATTTTGAACAAAGACTGAGCCCAGTGAGTGAGGGGCTAGGGACCTTACACCTGGGTGGAGGTCCCTGGAGTCTGAATGGGTTAGCCTTGGGTGCCCAGGTTGGGCCTGGGGTGACTCCAGGGTCAGGCCCGGGTAGGGTCTGAGGTCCTATCACAGGGTCCATCTCCCTTGGGTCAGGGTTCTGGGACTGGAGTGCTCTGGTTAGGACAGGGACCCAGCTCATCAGTCATAGTCTGCATCATCAAACTTCGTGCTGAAGAATGCTGCAGAGTCCTTAGCCAGCCGGGACAGGTGCAGGGCTCCAGTCACCACCAGTCCCAGGAGCAGTAGCGGAGGAACCAGCATCCACATGGCAGCCAGGATGTAGCATTTGGCTTTGAAACCATAGCGCTGTGCTGCCTCCAGGTCCCCAGCCACCTTCTGGTCTCGGGCCTGTGGGGCAGCCATAGGACCAGTCACTACAAGTCCAGTAGTCTTAGGGCCAGAGCCTATCTGACTGGAGAAGAACTCGGGTGGAGAGGTGTGGCCTGGAGGGACACTCTCTGACTGGGCCCTCTTGCCTCCCTACCCCCAAACTGACATAGGGCTGGGCCTCACTAAGAGTCATAAGGCCCAGCCCTTCAGGGACTACAAAAGCATGTGGCTTGGGAGCCCCAACTTACGCCCGTGGCCATCAGACCAGCTTTGTGCCCACACTCACCTGTGTGCAAAGAGGATTCTGAGGCTGGAGCCAAGGGGGCTTGGTTCACAATGCCCAAGGCATGTGGAACCCCACCCTGTGGGTGGCCCTGTGCACTCCAGAAGAGAGAAATCCCCTTTAAGAACAGACCCTCCAAAAAAAAAAAAAAGACCCTCCTTTTTGTGAATGGCACTCCTCTTTAATGAGGAGGCCTCCCTCCTACAGTGGCCCCCATGCTAATGACCCCCTTCCAGGAACCCCTTTCACAAGCTACTGCCCATGGAGTCCCTCCCTGACCCTCCTTGAAGCCCCCTTCTCCACCCTAGATGGAGCCCCCTCCCCCATTCTCCACAGCCAACCTTGACAGAGTGCACCAGTGCCAGGAAGCCGAGGCAACACAGATTCAGGTAGATTGTGCTGAAGATGGACCAAATCAGGTGGTCACGGGGTGGGGGACTCGGTGCTCCAAGCACGAGGGCCGTGGGAGCAGCACCATCAGCCTTGCCTGGTGTCAGGACCTGGGGGTCTTCACGGGAGAACGACGTGTTCATGGGTTCCAGCGCCGTCTCGCTCACTCAGACTGCTTCCAGGGTGGGCGCCCAGTCTGCTTATAGCACTGAGCCAGCTCTGCTGGCCAGCTCCACCCGCTAAACGGAGCCCAAATTACAGCCTGGGTCCGCAGAGCAGGGAGGCCACCCTGGTGCCTGCATCCCCACCCCACCAGGGAGACCCCATCCAAGGCCACTGGGAGACAGCGCTGGCTCCAGGGAGACCCAGAGAAGCTGTACAGGGCTATGGCTGCAAAGGACTTCTTTGACCACCCTGGGTGCAGTCAGAGGCCCCAAGCCTTGGGCTCAGCCCCCTTCCTCAGGACCAGAGCCACTGAAACCACAGCCCTGTGTGACTTGAAGTCAGAACTCAGGCTCTGCCAGTGCCACCTGCAGCTGGTCGCACAGCAAGGTGGGAAAGCAGAGACTCCGTTAGAGATGACTGCTAAGCAGAAGCCAGGCCATACCCAGCAGGGCTGGCAGGGTCACGGTGACCTCCCCATTCACAGGGTCTTCTGCCTGACCTCTGCCCCCTGGGTGAGTAGTTCCTGCTTGGTCTGTTTGGGTTCTGCCCTGCTCTACCTGGCTGAGAACTGTTTGTGAGTGGTGGCCCTGCCCAGGGCTGGGCACACAGCTCATCCTGTTGTCCTCCCAAGATGCCTCTGTGTGCCAGTGACACACACATCCCACTGTGGATATCTGAACCAGGCTCTCCAGTCCAATGGCCTGCTTGAGAGAGGTAACCCAAAGCTAGCTTTTCTAAGAGGCCTTAGGCCCCTGCTGCTGTCCTGCCCTGCCTAGCATTTTGCAGAGCCCATGATTTGGGTTTGCCTACTCCTCGGATGCCCAGCCAAACCCTGGAGTCCCACCACCCAGGACACAGGGAACCTCTCCATCCCTACCTAGAAATGCTGGAACCAAGGGCCCTCCCTCCTCCTGGAGTGATATCCTGCCAGCTGGGGTCATCAGAGTCCATGCTCTGCACTGCAGCAACCCCTCCTGTTCAAGTGACTCCTGCTCCGCAATGACTCCGAAGCCACCTCCTTCCAGGGAAAGTACTATGAGCTTGCTCTATCAACCTTCCACCAAAAAACATGCCCCGGGGCTTATATTTAAGTATTTATTAGGGAAAATCTTTGTGCAAATCCCTAAGGCTAGAAGAGGAAGGGGGCAGGAAGAAGGGGAACCCTTTGCTGCAGACCCAGCAAAGACTGAGCTGAGCCCAGGGGATGTCTGGATCTACATGGCCCAGAGACATCCAGAGCAGGATCTGGGATCCAGGCAGTGACATGCAGATCAGATGTGAGAAGCAGTGGGGCGGCCAACACCTGTGGGTGGAGACCTTCATTCCTGACAGGTGAAGTGAATAGGTTCTGGCCAAACTCATGGAAAAAGCTGCCCTCTCCGGCTCAGCACCCACACAGCAGGTCCAAGGCCCCTGAACTGCAAACTCAGGCTCAGCTGGGACCAGTGGAGATCGGCCATGGTCCTGCAGTCAGACTGTGAAGGGTGTGGAGGGTAGACATGGCCAGCGTCCTGCGCACAGTAGGCTCTGGGAGGTGACTCAGTCTCTGTTTTCTCTCTGTCTGTGGTGGGTGGTGGGTAACCATTCAGAGCCTTCCCACCAGGCTGGCCCACCACAGGGCTCCTGCCCAGCAGGCCTTGGCCACATGGGGCCATGCCCATGCCTTTAGCTCTGGTTCTCCTGATGTTTGGGGTGGGAAATGCCTGCAGGAGGCAGGAACCTCCTGGGAGTGGATGTTTGTCCTGGACACTGCTGACTGTCAGCCCCTGTGGGCCCTGTGGCGAAGGTTGCCAGAGTGATGCCCAGCATTTTGTGATCTTATCTAGTCCTGTGTCTAACACTGCCTGACAGGGCTGGGAATACCCAATCCTCAAGGATGTAGCACAACAATGGCCACCAGCTCTGCAGGGAAGACTGAGAGGGAGAGTATGTCCACCATTATTGGGGACAAATGTCTGTTGTCCTGAGGACTCAACACTTCCCAGTCCTAGGCCTGGCTCTGAAGACCAGTTCACAGGAAGCTCAGAGTGGCGAGTTGTGAGGAACATGTTGCCTTTGGTCCTGTCGTGCAGTGCCTGCCCCTTGGCTCCATGGAAGTGGAACAGTGTCCTCCTCCATGATCTCTAAGCCATTTCAAGGCACAATCTGACATTTGGTTCCTATCTAGAAGGAGGAGTTTCTAGTCTCCTAACAACGGACATGTGCCTGCAAGAAACCATGTGGAGAACTGCCCACTGTGAATGGGATCAGGTCACAAGCAGCTCAGAGCGTCCAGGCACCCAGCAACTGCAGTCAGGGACAGAAGCAGACTGAAAGAGTGGAGCATGGGACAGCCATGACCCTGGCCTCCAGGCCTGCTTCCTAGCACCCATCTCTCTGCTGTCCCCTGGGAGACAGAGGGTGAGCTCAGGGACAGAGAGGGGAGAAGGAAGAATTCAGGGCTTCAGTGCTCGCCAAGGGTGACCCCCAGAGATGGGGCAGGGCAGAAGGAAGGGGCCTCTCTTCAGCCACTCTGGGACAGCTGGGGACCCAAGACAGGAAGCACCTCCAGGCAGAGCCACACACAGAGGTCCAGCCCCCTCTGGGTGTTGGGAACAGGCCAGGGACAGAATGCACATGGAGGCCTGGTCGTGGCAAAGTCCTTGGGGCTCACCAGGGCCGCAGAAGAGGGAATAGGGTCCTGGAGTATGAATGCCGTGGAAGGTGCCATGAAGCCTGACATCAGAGTGGCCATTTCACCTTCAGGGTGAGGTCCCCATGCAGGGGCCAGGGAAACATCCTGGGGCAAACACGTGACATCAGGAGTGTTGTGAGCCTTCACATAACACAGCCACTGCTATCTTCAGGTCTTGTAAACACAATCAAATCAATAATACCACCAAAGTCCTCATCACTGAAAACACCTTCAATCCCTTCTATACTGCTGTCCTCGGTGCTCACCAGGTCACTGGCCTGCACAGCTTCCCAGGTGAAAGGCCACAGGGGTAGAGCTGCTAGACATGGCTTCAGAGCCCACACCAGGAATGTCTGGGGACTGTGTGACACAGCCTTGGGGGCTGGGTCACCTGTAGAAGAGGGCAAGGACAGCGCATCAGGATCAGGGGGGTGCAGCACACACGGGGCCCAGGCCCCTCCTGCCCCACTCATGTTCCTTCCCCTGAGCCCGTTCAGTGTCCCTGGCCGACGCTGCAACACTGATGTGGCTGGCGGGTTCCCAGTCAGGGTGGCCCAGGTGGCCTCCAGACCCACCTGGGATTCTCACAGCTGGGCTGAATTTCACAGATCGGGTACAGCAGCCTCGACCACAGGGAGCAGAGGGGGATGGCAGGAGGCAGCTGGCAACCTGAGGGGGACATGAGGAGGACCATGGCACGAGCAGACCTGGCCCACAGGGAGGCCCGGGGCCCGAGACCAGAGCCTGGGTGGTGTGGATGCTGCTGGGGCTCCTGGACATGAGCGAGGATCCTGGACCCCAGCAGCCATCAGGGCAAAGGGCCATGGCTCCTGCAGGAGAATCCAGGCCACCGACTCCAGGGAGAGACAGAGATAGGAGGGGACCTGGTCCCCACCGTGTCTGCAGAGAGCATGGATTCCTCCTACATGACCAAGGTCACCCATAGCTACCCTAATCCCACCTGAGGGGATGAGAAGGAGGTGAGGTCCCACACACACAGCGGCCCTGGATCTGAAGCGACAGTACATGACTGGCATAGCACTGCCCCTCTTCAGCTGCAGAGCACCAAATTCCCAAACCCAGGCCAGGAAGGCACCAAGGGGCAAGCAAGGTGGACCCTAGGGCTGCCACAGGAGCTGTGTCCCCAAACTGACCCGCAGCAGGGCTTCAGTCCAGAGGAGGGTAATGGGTGCCAGCAGAGGGGGGCCCTGATGGGAAGGGTGGGCTTCAGGGCTCCCTGGGGTGCTGAAGAGGAGGCCTTGATAGGGGATTGGCTGGAGCCCTGGCCAGGGACAATGAGGTCCTGCTGCTGTTGCCTGGGCTGGGGGAGACAGCCAGGTCTGGGAAAGTCCCCCAAGAGCCCCACCCCCAACAGGGAGGAGTCAGCTGACCCAAATCCTGGCTTGGATCCTGGACAGGAAGCCCCTTAACTCTCCATCCTCCCTTCCTCCCTGCCCTAGAGAAATCTGATCCTTGGGAGTTAGTTCCACCCACTCAGTACCCAGCCAATCCCTAATTTGTTTATGGGCAGGAAAACAAAATTTGTGAGAAATCGAAACTGAACAGGAAAGCTGGTCACAGAGAACCCAGTGTCCAGACCCACAGTGTGTCCTGCATCAGTACCATGAGCCACACAACCCAGACCTTCTTCTCCCATGCCAACGTCGAGCTCCCCCCAAACTATGAAAAGATCCGAGAGGAGCGTGAGGTGGTTGTGCTGGGACCCCAAGGCCCAGTTCCCACGACCTCCACCGTGATCAACATCCATAGTGACACTGCTGTGCCTGACCACGTGGTCTGGTCCCTCTTCAACACGATCTTCCTGAACACGTGCTGCCTGGGCTTCATAGCCTTCGCCTACTCCATAAAGGTGAGTGTCCTGGGTGTGATGCTCTGGGAAAGTGCTGTAAGCCTCAGCTCCACCTGCCTGGATGGAGTGTGTGTGTGTGTGTGTGTGTGTGTGTGTGTGTGTGTGTGTGCACGTCTGTCTGTCTGTGTCTGTGTCTCTGTGTGTGTTGAGGAATCTCCCAGGGCAGGCACTGCTGGGCTTCCTGGGCATCCTGGAGTCACGCTTGGTCTCCTCCCACCCAGAGGCATTCTCTCCACTGCCCATACCAGCCTCAGGCTGTCTGGGAGCTGTGAAGGGACTCACAGGGGACATTGCTGCTGGGGATGAGCAACCAGTGCCGGCGCCAGGGCCTCCTGCACAGTCTGAGTGTGAAAGGTCCCCAACCTGAATGAGGGCAGGGGGATCCTGGCTGGGCTGGGTGATCCTGGGGCCCCCAAGTCAGCGACCTGGCTGTCCCCTGACCCAATGTAGGGCCCTCACTCTCTGGTTTCCCCCAGTCTAGGGACAGGAAGATGGTGGGTGACATGATCGGGGCCCAGAGCTACGCCTCCACCGCCAAACACCTGAACATCAGCGCCCTGGTCTTAAACATCATTCTGACCATCATCCTCATCATTGTCTATGCCACGACTGTCGCAGCACTGATCCAAAGCTGGTCCCAGGTGAAAAAGGATTCTCACGGCTACTAGTCCTGTTGTATTCTCCCCTCCACAGCTTCCCTGATGCTAGGCTGGGCCCTGCTTTGCACCCCATACCCTAGGCAGCTATCCACAATTGGGTTCAATAAAGTGTGCGTGTTCCTAGTGTGCTGTGACATCTCCTGGGGAGGGGACATTGCTCACTGTCCTCATCTTGGTCCTGAGGTGAGCCCACCCTCAGTGCAATGTCTCTTCAAGAAGCAGAGCAGGTCCTCAAGTTGGAGATCTCTGGGTGCCTGCTGTGGGAAACAGTGCACCTGGGTCCTGCTGGGTTCCCTGTCACCTTTTCCTCAGGGCACCCTGTGAGCAGCATTGCCCGGCCCCAGGGGAACCCTAACCATTCTGGCATGAATGTGTGTAGCCCTCTGGGCCTGGAGGATCCACTGTGGCTTTTGTATCCCTGGGGCAAGTCCCAGAGCTAGACTCTGCCTTCCCAGCTCATCCACTTCTTTGGGTGTGGCAGGTGTATCTGCCATTATCTGAGGGAAGTCAGGAGCCAGATATTAGACCTGGTGACCTCTTGGCTTGGGACAGACCCTGAAATCTAAATCCTTGGACCCCAGCAGTGCTGGCTTTTGTGGGAAGGAGCTGTTCCTCAAAGGTTGCAAAGGTTGGGGAGCACTGCTGTCCCTGGTTGGGCTAGGCTGGGTGAAGTGGAGCCTCCACAACCTGCCAACCTGCAGCCACTAATGAATCTCACTTGTCTGACACCTCAAGCTGGGTGCTTCACCAAATGTCCCCTGCTCTGCCCTGGATCTTTCAGAAAACCCACTGTGTCCCCTGCTCCTTTGGGTCCTGTTATTATGCACAGCTAAGTAAGGTAGAAATATTATAGGCAGTCAGACAGGGCTGGACCCTCAATGGAGTCAATACACAAGAAGAGCGTACACTACAACTATGGCTAGAGGCGCATCCATCGAAGGTCAAGCCTCAGAATAAGGATGTAAAGACCAGAGCTACAACCCTGGCTGAGAGATAAACAATGAACTGAAGATTACACTCATCTGATAAAGTCTAGGTCACCCAGGTGGGCGACCAAAATCTCCAGATCCACCCCATCCTGGAATGTCTTTATTCTTTCCATGTCCATTTGCTATGTGACCTTCTTCCCCATTGGATCAATATTACCTAAGCGACTACACTTGTAATATTATTGGTTAATCATCATTTTGACACACATAGTACCCGCCTCACAATTTTGCTCTATAAAACTTGCCCTGAAAAGTGAGCTCGTTGGCAACCCACTCAGGTCCCCTCCTGCCTCTCAGGAGCTCTTTTTCTCTCTCTCGATAAATTTCCTGCTCTTAACCTCCTTTGTTCCTTAGAATTCATTCTTTGACTTCGGGGAACACGAACTCAGCATTACTGACATCTAGCAGGTTGGGTGTTATATTTTTTCCCCTATATCACTGTGGGTCTTAATTCTGGGAGTGTGTGGACAGTATGGAGTCCCCAAGTGGACAACAGATGTGCAGAAGGGCAAATGGTCCCTGGTATCCCTGGGATGTAAAGAGAACGGTGACTTGGAGGAGCCCAGGAGTAGAAGCTAAGGACAGGGCATAACTGCCAGCAGGAACCCAATACAACCAGACCTGCCAGACAGGTCAACATCAGCCTGGAGCCCCAAATGCACTGCAGGACTGTGGCACCATGGTCCCAAGGGGGGGGGGCGCGGGGGCGGCGGGAGAGACTGTCCTCTTAGGCAGAAAACAACTTGTGGCTCACTCTCGATAAAATTCTGAGGCATAGAGGATCAGAAGGAAGAGATGCTGGCAGGTTTCCTGGTCCTGGGGGCTGACCACTGGGCTGCTTCTCTGGGGTACACAGCAAGGACATGACTGGGAAATGGCCATGGGACACCCTCGCAGTACGGACTCCAGGTCACATGAGTGTAGGCTACCCAGGACCACACTCTCCCATCCTACTGTCTGAGGAGACTATGGAGCTTCCCCTAACCAGGGAGGTGCCAGTAACCAGGCAGAGGTGCTCCTGCTGCCAGGTAAGGGGGGACAGGGACATAGGATCACTCCGAGGGGCTTCAGCCCTCAGGCTGGACTGTCTGCTGTGACAACTCACAATGACTCACACCTTGGTCCACTTAAGAGTTGCCCTGGAATTAGTACAACACACTTCTGGATGTCCCGGGTGGCTGTAAGGCATGACCTTGGGGATCCTATGCAGCCCCTGGCCCTGGCTCTTGGGAGCTTTCACCCTGCTCTCTGCTCCTTGGGTGCTATGAGCTGAGCGTCTTTCCTCCACTCAGAGTTGAGTGGCCCTGGACTGAAACCTCAGAAATGGCCAGCAAAACAAACCCTTCCGCCTTTAAGTTTTGCGTGTCAGGTATTTTGTCCCAGCAACACAAAGCTGACCCAAACATTTGCTCTGCCAAGTCAAAGGTGGAGGGAAAGCCTGGGGTCCTGACAGGAGGAGAGGAACCTGCCATCTAGAACCAGAGGCCCCAACCCTGTCCCCACAGAATAGCCCCCAGCCCTTCCTGGAAGCTGGCCCTCACCCAGTTTGAAGGCCGTGGAGGTCCCACCTGAGGACTCATGGGGCCCAAGACCCACTCTGCCTGGGGAACCTCAAATACATCTAACTTTGCAACTGGTTTAGGAGGCAAAGAGGTGCAGGATGTGACCAGGAGTCCCAGGGATGCAGGAAGGAGCCCAAGGTCTACTCTGAGGGATGAGGCCATGATGGCTCCAGAACCTGGGACTCAGGAGGTACACCTTGAAGGACAGGAGGATAGGTGCTACCTGTCCCCAGGCTCCTCGAGACCCACACACTGCAGGGCACCCCAAAGGGAGGTAGACACGTGGGAGCTGTGATCACAAGCAGGAGCAGGAACTATAGTCTCAGGGAAAAGGACAGGCATGTCAGCAGGTTTGCCGGGTCCTCTCCTCCCAGCCAGTACCATGGCCATGTCCTTCCCCATGCTTGGCTGCTGTGCCAGCCCTGCCTGGGGAGACAGCAGGGAGGGAGTCCCTCCTGTCAGGACGCCTCTCAGGTATGCCGTGCAGTTGGAGTCTGAATCCCGTCCACAGGTGACCCAGGGAAGCAGTGGGTGTCCTGTGCATCCACATGGCTCCAGCATCAGAGCTCTGCTTCAGGAAAGGAGGGCAGAGCTACTGCTAGGGTCTGGGACAGACACCCCAGCTCAACCCAGATCCTGGCAGTCAACAGCCCCTCAGCCCAGGGCCCCAAGAGGCCCGCCTGGAGCCAAGACAGAGGCTGGGGCCACAACACTGCTGGGTTGGAGGTCTCTGCTCCCCTGAGGGGCAGGACCCTGGTTGGTGACCCTGGCCTGTGGGCTCCCTGAGTCAGGGGTCCAGTTCTCACTGGGACAATGGAGACCTGAGGCCAGGAACAGGTGGGCCATGGCACCTCACTGCTGAATGACCAAGCACCCAAAAAGGACCCAGCAGGTCTTGGGTGCATATCTCCCACAGCAGGCACCCAGAGATCTCCAGCCCGAGGACCTTCCCTGCTCCGCAAGAGACATTACACCAAGAGAAGGCTCATCTCAGGGCCAAGATGGGAACAGTGAGCAATGTGCCACTCCAGGAGACATCACAGCACAGTAGGAACACACACACTTTATTGAGCCCAATTGGGGACAGATGCGGGAACATAAACAGCTGCTCAGGGTGTGGGGTGCAGGGCAGGGGCCAGGCTAGGGCCAGAACTGGCTGCAGAATGAAGGAAACCACAGGACTAGTGGCTCTGAGGATTCTTTCTCATCTTGAAGAAATTTTGTTGGCCCACACAGCAATGGCAATGATGGTCATGATGGTGCTAGCAATCACGGCAATGATGTTCAGGCACTTGGCAGTGGAGGTGTAGCTCTGAGCCCCCATCACATCACCCACCATCTTCCCGTCCCTAGACTTGGGGAGACCAGAGAGTCAGGGCCCTGCATTGGGTCAAGGGACAGCCAAGTTGCTGACTTGGGGGCCCTAGGATCAGCCAGCCCAGCCAGGATCCCCCTGCCCTCATTCAGGTTGAGGACCACCCACCTTTCACACTCAGACTGTGCAGGAGGCCCTGGCGCTGGCACTGGCGCTGGCTGCTCATCCCCAGCAGCAATGTCCCCTGTGAGTCCCTTCAAAGCTCCCAGACAGCCTGGGGCTGGTGTGGGCAGTGGGAAGAATTCCCCTGGTGGGTGGAGACCAAGCGTGACTCCAGGATGCCCAGGAAGCTCAGCAGGTGCCTCCCCTGGGAGATTCCTCAACACACAGAGACATGCCCATAGACACATATGCACAGAAACACACACAGAGGATGAATGTACACACCACACATATCCCACGGTATGCACAGGTCTTGCACACACACACACATGCGCGCACACACACACATACTTGCCCAGTCACTGTCTGTGACATGGGACTCACAGCACCTTTTCAGGGCATCACACCCAGGATACACACCTTCACAGAGTAGGCATATGCTACAAAACCCAGGCAGCACCATTTCATGAAAAGCATGTTGAACAGAGACCAGATGACATAGTTGCGTGTCAAGGTCTCTCCAGAGATGCTGATCACAGTGGATTTCTGAGGACCTGACATGGGCTTCTACCCATCCATGTTCTGTGTTTGGTGAGGATAATTTTGCAGATGAAAATTTGGGAAGTAGGTTCCCATCACTGATATTTGACCTTTTGTGGGGCAGGGCCCAAGGGCAGAGGGATGAGGATGGAGGGTTTGGCCCCTCTTGTAGGCCTCCTCCTCCTGGACCTGGAGTTCTGCTTTCTGAGAAGTTTCTGTTTCCTATGTTAGTTAATCAGTGAATTGTCTGAGGAGTGAAGATGGAGTAACAGATTACTGAGTGGCAATTACACCAAGGCAGTGAGGGAGGGAAGGTGGGGGGTCGGGGGCTTCCTGTCCAGGACCCAAACCAGGACTTGGGTCAGCCAACCCCTTCCTGTTGGGGTTGGGACTCTCAGGGGACTTTCCCAGGCCAAAAGCGGCAGGACCTCACTGTCTCTGTCCAGGGCCCCAGTCATTCCCCTAGCAAGGCCTCCCCTCCCTGATGGGAAGTCCACTCTTCTCACCAGGGTCCCCTCTGCTGGTACCCATTGCCCTCTCCTGGGCTGAGAGCCTGCTGCAGGTGGGGCTTGGGGACATGGCTCCTGTGGCAGTCCCAGGCTCAGAGCCCTCACTGCCTACCCTTGGTGCTTTCCAGGCTCAGGGGACAGGGACTTAATGCTCCGCATTTAAAGAGGAGTGGTGTTGGTAGACAGTGATGATGATACCAGCCATACAGCAGCAGTTTTGGAGCCCAGGGACACTGTATTTGTGCGATCCCATAGGCTGGGGATTTAGCTCAGTAGTTAGAGTGCTTGCTTAGCAAATACAAGGCCCTGAGTCCAATGTCCTGAAGAACAACAACAACAAAAAAAAAAAAAACTGGAAATGTATTCGTGCCACCTTTCCTTCCCATCACCCATTTCACAGAAGGCCTTGGAACCTTGGTATAGGGGTGCAGACCTGTGTTCCAGAACAAGGGGAGGCTGGGCAGGAAGAAGGCTGGGCAACTTTGCAACTTATCAAGACCTGTTTTTTTTGTTTGTTTGTTTTGTTGTTTTTTTTTTCAGTTATCAGTTCTGATTTAAAATTAAAATATTAAGCAAGGGCTGGGATGGAGTTCAGCATGAAGGCCCTGGTTCAGTCCCAATTACCAAAAGAGAAAGAAAAGGCCTTGGTGTCTTGGGGAAGAAGGGAGGGGTCCCAGGTCACAACCTCACCCCATAAGCCTGGAAGGTGCAATGCCCCATTGCCAAGGCCTTCCTGCATTACAGTCTTTTCCTCTTCCTGCCTGGTACACCCCTTTCAGGGATGGGGAAATCAAGGGGAGTTACCTGCAGTAAGGAGTTCCTAGGATGGCTTACACTGGTCAGTTTCTCCTGAGGAGCCAGGGACCAGCCTTCTCCCAGCAGTGCTCCACGGCCCTGCCTCACCCTCCCCTATGCGCTCTCCCTTGGTTCTAATCCGTCCCAGGATCAAGCTCCTTGCACCCTACAGAGCTGGACAAGGCCTCCAGGACCCGCGGCCTGATGGTTCCTGTGCCCCTGGCCTTGTTCCCAGGCCACCACAGTGACTTGGGTTACCTTGGAGCCTTGGGGACACAGCCAATTCCATCACCAAGTGCAGGTGATGGCACCAAAAAACACACACTGAATATTGAAAACTTGGTGAGGAAAACGAAAGAATTTAAATTGTAAAATGTATTTCATCAATGTCATTGTAGATAACATACTGACACCTTACATAAAATAGACATTAAAGTAAACCTTACCTGCCACTTTTTACTTTTTAAAGTGTGGATAATGCGAAATTTAACAGTGAGTCCTGTGTTCCTTTCCATCACTGAGTTTTGAAGGGAGCAATGCTGTGTCCAGCAAATGGGTCCTCTCTGGACATTGACCCCAGGAGTCCCTGGGGACCCAGCTTCCACCGGTACCTCTGCCCTTTTTTGAACTCGGGCTGGGTCTGCTCACACGGGGAACTGAGCCTGGGAGGCCCGGACCACCCCCACCCGTTGCCTCATGACACAAAGGCTGTTCCCCTCACATCCTCCGAAAACATCTCCCTGAAGGGGCATCTGCTCAGAGCCTGAGGAGTAGAGGAAGACTTTCCCCATGGCATTCCAAGGACAGCTCTATGACCAGAGGGACAGGCTGACCAGGAGCAAGTACGGGAACTCACAGAAAGTTCCAACTGCATAGGGACCCACTTAGGTATTTTACCACTTATGTATTTTATTTATTTATTTAGAGACTGAGTCTCACTATGTAGCCCAGGCTGGATTTGAACTCACAGCGGTCCCCCTACCTCAGCCTCCCAAGTGCTGAGATTATAGGTGTGCACCACCACACCCACCCCTGGGACCCACTCAGGTAAACACCTTAGCAAACCAGAGTTTTTAAAAAAATGAAGATATAGAAAGGTAGTTCTTTGTTTTCCAAAAAATCCAAGCCCCAAAATTTCTTGGATTAATATTTTAAATTTTTTGGGGGGGGAGGGCCAGGGATCAAATTTAGGGCTTTTCGCTTCCTAGGCAAGCACTCTATCACTTGAACTAAATTCCCAACCCTGGGTTAGAATTTTAAGAAAAAAAGCAAGGGTTGGGAATTTAGCTCAAGTGGTAGAGAGCTTGCCTAGCAAGTGCAAGGCCCTGAGTTCAATCCCCAGCACCCAAAAAGAAAAAAAAAAAAGCAGGTCTCCATGGTCTGTCTCTCTCTGTGTCTCTCACTGCCTCTCTCTTTTCCTCTCCCTCTCTTTTTCTCTCTCATGCTAGGGATGAACCAAGGGCCTTGTTTCTTTGTTAGGCACACCCTCTTACCTCTGAGCTACACCCAGACCATGGGACCTCTCGCTGAGGAAGTGGAATAGAGAAACCTGCCCAGGGCGCCAGGTGCTCTGGTACTCAGTCAGGGCCAATTGCCATGACCCCGACTTTCTTCCCAGAATTTTTTCTTCTCAGATCTTGCAGCAGGGCAAGCCCCGTGCCTGCTAGGTCACAGAATGGCGTGCACCTCAGCTTGCCACGTCCCTGTCCCCTCCTCAGTGGGCACGGGAACCAGGCTGGGTATGGGGTCCCCAAATGGCCAGTGAGGAAGAGATATGTGGCCCCAGCCACTGCAGGCCATTCAGGAGAAGCAGACAGTGTCCTGAAGTGCACCACCCAGCTCCTCTGATGGCTGCGAAGAGCCCATGACACCTCAGGCAGGATAGTGCCTGCACTGTGGGTGCCCTGGGCCATCCCTGAGAAACCCTAACAGGCCTTGACCCTGGAGAAGATGCCAGGAAGCAAATGGTATTGGCATCATGGGCTCAAAAGAGGACCTGTCATCAGAAATAAAGGGAAACTGAGGCAGTCCAGAGAGTGGGGGTCACGGGGTTGGGGCAAGTGGTGGCTTTTCAGTCCTTATCAGTGAAAGGTAAAACTGCAGACTCTTTAGGCGTAAAAGTCAGTGCACTGCCAGACTCCAGTCATGGTACGGCCACCCAGTCACCATGAACAGCTCAGGATGGGGGTCAAGGCATGGCACCGGGACAGGGGACCTGGAACGGAACTAAAGGGCTCCAAGGGAAAGAAGCAGGCAGCTGGTCACTCAAGCCAGGTAGGCCCAGAGGGCTGGAGGGAGCAGGGCAGAGGGCCTGCAAGAACAAGGTGAAGGGACAGGACATGGGGGAACTGAGAGGGGATGACACCGTGATATGTTGGCAGTGACCCCACTGAAGTTAAACAGGACACAAAAAAGCCTGGTGAGACGGCTGAGCTAGCTGCACTTCACCAGAGCTCGCTGTGACAGCACAAGACCTCAGAGAGCCAGGCACTACCCCAGGTTGCTTTCTGTTACTATAATGGAATCCTCAAGTCTTGCAGACTTGAGAAAAACAGTTCACAGGGCTCATGATTCTGTAGGCTGCAAGCCCACGGTCAGACAGTCTGGTGGTACAGTCCATGCTATGTCATGACCTGGCAGACGGGCAAAAGAGATGACAAAAGGGAGTCAAACACCAGGGAGCCTTGAGCACGCCACATTGTGGCAGAAGGGATCCAGCCTGTAGGAGGAGAAGCTACGGTCACTGCCCAGTGGGCTCGTCCACCCACCGGACCTCGGCAATGGAGCTGCAGAAAGACCAGAGCTATAGCAGGGCACCCCTTGCTCTGGGAATCACAGTGACCACTGCAGTAGCCTGCACAAGCTCCTCCACCACACACGGAGCGTAGGGACAAAAAGGGTTTGTCATCATTATCCCAGAGTCCTCTGCTGGGGAAGACACGACAAACTCAGCACAGAAATATCTACAGCCTATGTCCTCGTTGGACCACAGGGCATTTGGTGGGCTCAATGTGATCACAGGGTATCTTGTGGCTCTAGTGTGACTGCAGGGTGTCCGGTAGCCTTCATGTGACTGCAGGGTATCTGGTGACCCTGGTATGACCACAGAATGTCTGATGGTCCTGGTGTGTCCATGGGGTGTCTGGTGGCCCTGGGGTGACTCTAGCATACCTGAGTATCTCCAGCATGACCCAAGGCCGAGTAGTGTCCCTCATGACCAGATGGTGTCTGGTATCCCTCTGTAACCGAGCCTTCTGGTGGCCCCTATGTGACCACAGCGTGTCTGATGGCTTCCTCTTATCACTTGGGAAATCAGACGTGTTGGAGGGGCTCTCGCCAGGACCCAGGAAGTAGAGTCCACTTGCATGTCTCACTAATCCCATATCATTCTCATCCACTGGCATGATGTTAATCTTACCACCTGTCCCCACAGACAGTGAGCACATCAGCCTGCAGCTCACATGGTCTTTGTTGCCGGCCCTGACTGGGTCCCCTCCTCTGCTGCCTGCACATCCTCCAGAATGGATGCAGAGCAGGTCTTAGGCCTCAGCTCCACCCCCGACCCTGGGCTTCTGTGGGCTCTGCCATGCCCTTGGAGTCCCCAAGCCATTTCCTACATCTGCATTTTCTAAGTATGTTTCTTGCAGAATCTTGTGTTTTAATTCATTTTTATTGGCATAATTTCTCTGCAATGCCTTATTTCTGCCATAGCTTTCACCTTTACTATTTGCTCCAATTTTTTACTTTTCTCTTTTTCCAATTTTCAAAGGATGGATTTTTAAAATAACTTTTATGAAAGGTTATACTTATTTGTTCAAGAAATCCATATTGAGGGCTGTTGAAAGAGAAAATGATAACAAGTCTACTCTTGCGTGTTTAATTGGCTTTATTTGCAGTTCTAGAATGGGCAGTAGTTTGGCCCAAAAATGAATCAGAAAGCCCGGCCACCCACATGGGCAGGTCACGCTGACAACAGAGGACAGGAAGGGTGGAAAGGCCATCTGGTCACCACAGGCATTAGTCCGTCTGGATGCAGTCGGGATGACTGGCAGTTGCAAGTGGTTGCAACTCAGCTGCTGGGGACCTAAGCAGTGACTGTGCACACTCAGCTCAGGCATAGTTCCCAGGAAAAGGGCCCGCTCAGGCCACGCCTGAGCCACTAGATGCCTGGGCCCAGAACGTGAGACCCAAAGCACAGCTCCCAGGTGGGCTGGGACTTTGAACTGAAGAACTTGGCAGGTCCTGGGAGCAAGTCTCTCTGACTTGGCCCTACTTCCCACACCCTTGTTTTCTCTTGGTTGGTGGTGGCTCATTCCTAAGAAAAGGATCAGCCTCCCAAAGACTGTTCCCTTTGCTGTAGGGCTGGCAGTGTTTCCTGGATTTGTTCTTCTTTTTCAGTTCCTTCTCCAAGAATGCTTTCACTTAGGCTTTTAGGAGAAACAAATTCTGAGGCTTTCTGGAAATATTTTCCCTTCTCTGGAAAACAAAACTTTATAGAGCCAGCAATATATAAATAAAAGATCACATGCTTCTCTCCATACTGGGCAGTGACTTCTCATTTGGTTTGACCTTGGTCAGTAACTCTGTGAGCTCTTCAGCGTCTTCCCAGGAGTTTCAGGAGCCCTGCACTGTCCCATGAAAGAGCTTTCAGGTTCTCGGAAACCAGTGCTCACTGGACTCCTTTCCGTGAGCGCCCCTGAAGGCACAGCCTCAGGGCTACAGTCACTTGCGAAAGCTTTCAGGAAAGCATCAGAGGAAACAGCTCCATGGGTGATGAGACTTACAGATGGTGGAGGCTGAAGACTGTTGAGAGTGGCACACCACAGCCAGGGAATTTGGCTGCTCCTGCAGCACATGACATTTTCCCATTGTCAGACAGAGAGCATCACGCAGTCCAGAGCCAGGTTCCAGGAGTCCCACACTGTCTCCAGAGCTGGCTGTGGTCTGGATGGTGGAGACGATTACCCTGGGTGTCCCCCAGGGCCATGGTAACAAAGGTTGGCCCACAGGGTGGGGACAGGGAGCACCAGAGAACCAGGCAGCAGTCAGGGCTTATAGGAATTGCTGGACAAGCCTGAGTTGGCCTTACCCTCCTTGTTTCTGCCCCTGGCTCAAGATGTGACCCCTTGCTCTGTTCTGCTGGCAGCCGCCATGGCCACTCATGCCATGAGGTAACACAGCCAACAGGCCACCACCAAGGCTGGCTGTGAGCACAATAAACCTTTTCTCTTTTTAAAGCTAGCTGCCTCTGGTATTTCTCTGTAGCAGTTCAAAGCTGACTAACACAACACATATTAACAACATGCACCCATACAAATACATGATAAAAAGGTTAAGAGTCACCTTTGCTTGACAACACTTTACACGCAATTTCACATATTAAGTAAACCTAATTAGCTGAACAGCTCTCTTTGTGGAAGGAGAGAAAACCATTTCTTTTAAGATATTCCAGCAGCTTCTCTGGAAAACCCCAAAGGTAGTTCAAGGTCTAGAAAATTTAGAATTTGGCTTTGGGAAGTTCATCAGAAAATATCAAATAGTTTAAATATGTCATTAAATAGGATCACAGATCACTATGAAACAGCTCTTATTATTGAACTAGAGTCTAAAAGCCCTCAAGAGTAGATGAAGTTATAGCACTATTTTTAAAAAGTCTTAGCTCATTTAATAGAGATGATTGCATTTTCTTATATAATCAAAGTCCTAACGAATACAGCATGAAGCATAGGATACTAAACATAAAATCTTTGTTTTCTAGGCCAGAGACTTACTAAGAACTTTCATCTCTTCAGTTTCTTACATTGTGCTAAGAAAATCTTGCCATTTAACAGAGAAAACAAATCTAGCTCTGTGTTTCTAAGACTAGGATTCCCATTGGAAACCTCCACTGATCTGCACAGCAGCCAGTCCTCCCTCCCCACCTCCCTCTCTCCACTTTTCTGTACCTGTTTATATTTTTTATTCTTCACTTATGATGAAGTAGCCTTTAAATAACTCCCAAACTAGACAAAATTACTCTCCTTTATCCTTAAAATATATATATATAAATAACGCCATACCAGTTACATATATAACTGTCCTTAACAAAAATAATCTTACTTTCCTTGTACACTGTGCACACAGAATTTCGCTTATTATTTCCAGTAATTTTAGTTACTATACATTGGTATAGCATCCCAAGTGCTGGGATTACAGATGTGTGCCACCATGCCCAGCACATCAGTTAAAATTCTGAAACTTACTAACCTTAATGTCTGGTAGAGACTAGAAAATAGGCAACTCTGAGCTCTTTACCACATGCAGCATGAATGAGGTTGACTAACCAGTGAACAGAACATTTCACAATCTGTGCTTCCTCTCAGGACAGGTTTTCAGTGAGGCACAGGACTTCTAACAGACATAAACACCTATATTTCTTCCATAATAAGAAAATAAAAGCCAATGCTTATGCTTAGCAATTAATGTTTCAAAGTGATATCTAATTTGAAAAGGATGTAAGTATTCAATGAGCACACAACGTTTTACTTGGCAAAACTCTAAGAATGTAAGTTAACAAAGATATTTGGGGAACTATTTTAATAAACAAAGTTAACCATCATCAAGCTGTTCTTGCAGCAACTTTTGTAAAGGATACGTAAATGTATTTGCTAGTAAATCTAAGAAAAATACAAGTTGCATGTCTACATTATATTCAGGCTGACAATTCTCAAGATGTACCTGCTTTAATTAAACCAAAAAAAATTTCACTATCTTTTATTTGCCCAACATTATCCCAGATCACATAAGCTGAAAGACATCTGGGTCAGTTTCTAACCTGTTTCTGAGAGTTTTAAGAATATTCAATTTATCTAAGCACTTATTTTTCTTCACACTAATTAAATAAAACTATTTTACTGATTAATTTTGGGAAACCCAACCAGAGGTAGAAAAAGACCAGATAAATAGACAGACAGATATGTGAGAAAGGGGCTCAGAACAATATTCATGCCAGTGAGGACTATGTTAGGGATTAACTCTGCTAGATCTTGTCTCTCAACCCAGCCATGTCTCTTTAGAATACTGAGTTCAGGGTAGGCAAACAGGCAATGTGTGTAAGACCAGAGCATAACTCCAAACCTCAGCAAAGGAAACCTTCCACTCGGTATGAGCTCACACTTCTGTCAGCAAAGGAAGTTGAAGAAGCAAGGCTGCTGGATCTGAGGTCTGAATTTGTAAGGCTTTTTTATTTTTTGTTTTTTGGGGATTTTTTGTTTTGTTTTGTTTTTGTTGGGTGGGGGTTTTCTTTTTGTCTTTTTTGGTTTTTTGGGGGGTTGCCTTTGTAAAGGCAAAAGTTAGTGGATTCAGAATAATCTGGCAGAGGAGGCTGGAGAGAAAGAGGAGTCACAGGTTAATTCAGTCAAGATAGAATTTTTTTCATCATCAATTAGTTGCCTAAATTTTTAATTTGCCATTTGTTAGCAGTCTTTTAGAGGGTCGATGTTGGATTCCTTTCGTCTATTAAAAGTCTCTACATGACAAAATAATGGGGCTGGTGTTGCAGAGCAGTGGAAGAGCACGTGTTTAACATGCTCAAGGGCCAGGGTTTGATGACTAGTGCCACACATGAAAAATACCACATTGGCCAGGCATGATGGCACATGCCTGTAATCCCCAGCATTCTGGGAGGCCGAGGTAGGACGACTGCAAGTCCAAGCCCAGCCTGGGCAACTAAGTGACTTAGCTAGACCTTGTCTGAAAATTTAAAAAAAAATTCTAAGAAGGGTTGTGGCTGTAAGGAAGGCTCTGAGTTCAATACCCAGTACAAAAAAAAAAAATTACATTGTTTCATCTCTTCCATTACCAGAACAAGTTCAAGCTGCTGGCTGCTCGAAGACTAATACTAACGAGACAAGAGTTGGTGGGAAGGAAATAACTTGAAATCATTTTTATTCAAGAGTCAGCATCTTGAAAGATGGAGGAGTTCAAACTCAAAATTCCACCTTGAGAACTCAAGGGTGCAAAGGGCTTCTTTGTAGAGAGAGGAAGGAACATTGGGGAAGAAAGGTTATGTGCTGAGTAGGGTCTTTGCCATGCAGGGCAAGTGTCTTCTTTTTCCTTCTCCTGATCTTTATAATGGATCTCCACCCTCTATAGCAAGACCCTGCGGTTCTTTTCAGGCAGACATACTTTACTGCAAGGTAAACCTGGAATCAGCTCACAGTTCTGTGCATCAGCTGATGCACAGGGAGTACCACATGGTGTTTCTGTGCCTGGGAACCTGGCACAGTGACCCAATCAGGGAAACCAGCTCTTCCATCACCTCAAATACAGAAGTTCCCATATTTTGTGGTGAGACATTCAAAACACTTTTTTTTTTTCCTTTTTTGGCACTGGGAATTGTACTCAGGGACTTACGCTTGCTAGGCAAACACTCTAACCACTGAGCTAAGTCCCCAGCCCAAAATACTCTTTTAGTTATTTTTTTATAGACAGATTCTCACTGTTGCCCAGGCCGGTCTTGCTCTTCCTGCCTCAGCTTCCCCAGTACCCAGGACCACAGGTGTGCAACACTGCAACAGGATTTCTTCCAGCTGTTTTGAAATGGCTCTTGTGTTTTGGCTTTGGGTTTGTTTTGGCTGGTTGGTTTTTGCAATACTGGGGATCAAACCCAGGGGTACTCTACCAGAAGTTAGGTCCCCGGCCCTTTTTATTTTTTATTTTCAGATAGTTTGAGTCCCACACAGGACTCAAATGCTCAATCCACCTGCCTCAGCCTACCTCAGTGCGGGAATTACAGGTCTGTGCCCCAAACCCAGCACTGTGACACTCTTCCATGTCTGAGACCTACTGCCTCCCTTCCCAGCCCTGCTGAAGCTCTACTGTGCCAAGCCACTGTTTGCTCCCACAGATGGTGCTGATGGTTTGCACTCATAAACATCTCCATGAATGACTCTTCAGTGATGTACTCTGGGTGTGGCTAACTGAAGTCCTCAGCCCCAAGATCTGACCACCTCAATTAATTTGGGAAGGGGAGAATGCAGTGTAATTGGCCCAACATCAAGTTCGCTGGGAATGTACTCTAATATTGTTAATGTCATAAATGTAATCTGAGTGTTGGGTTAAAAAGAAAACATTAATAGCAACAATTATGTGACCCTGGTAATATCAAGCAAATCAGTACAGTAGTATCAACCAAGACAAACTGGATATTAACATGCCACAAGAACCAATTATGTACCACCCTTAACCCTACAGAAGAAATTCACAATTACGGTGTATACATTAAGACAGCCCAGGTAGCGGCTTACAACTAATATATACTAAATGCTATGGCTGCGTCTCTACTAGTGATAGAAAAAAATTCAACAGTAATTTTTATAAGGTTAACTATCTAAAAACTAATAAAGTTTTATGGTTACACTATTAAAGATATAGAGGGTTGGAAACAGGGGAATGCAAGAGGAAAATTTGAAACCCTACATATGTATATGAGGAGGAGACAGTAGTGGGACAAATGATCCTAGTGGGGAGTAGAAGGATGTTTATAGAGATAGGTAAAAGTAACAGAACATAAAAAGAGGGAGAAAAAAGAAATTATATGAGGAGTTAAAAATAAGAGAGAAAAACTAAAAGGGAGAAGATAAAAAAATAATGAAAAAAGAGAATAAAAAGAGATATGAAGCAAGGAAAAGGACAATGGAAAATTCTCCAGATGCCAATAAACTGGTGAAGAAGAAAAAGCATAGAAAAGAAAATAATCAAAAAAAAAAAAAAAACCAGCAACACATTCACACAAAAAAAGATATTTCTCTGTGAGTCTGAGTATGTAGTTTTCTTCAGGGATCTGAAATTTCAACACGTGTGCCTGCTCATGCAGGTAGACAAAGAAGGGAGTCAGGCCCCAGGTCCATGCGCCAGCAGGCACTAGCAGTCAGTAGTGAGGGTGAAGGGGGCAGTGCCACAACTTCCCATCCAGAGCAACTCAGGCTGGGCCTGGCCTCTGGCTGGGAGCACAGGGTCTTTGTTCTTCAGCTCAAACCCCTGCAGGGCCTCTTTCCAGCCCGACCACAGCTGTCTCCTGTAGCTGTCTCTCACCCTGTCACTGTGGGCCCTGGAAGTGGAGCCACCTGCAGATGCTCTGAATCTCAGGTTCATACAAGAAACCCTGCCACAGAATGGCGTCCGATCACGTGCTCTCTCCAGGAATAAGGTGGGTGCTTGGGCTGGAGTCACTTAGCAGCTGCTGCCTGTCTTGTGGGAGCAGAATCCATACTCTCCCTGCAGACCAGCACCCGCTGGTCTGTTCCACCACCTGGGTGTCTGTCCTCCAAGCCCTTTGCAGTCCCCTGCTTTCACTTTGTCTCTGCAGGTTGTCTCCCTTTCCCATGAGCTTGGAGTTGGGCAGAAAGTGCAGACTGTCTCTTCCCTTTTCAGTGTTGTATTCTATCTCTTCAATTTCTCCATAGGTTATAGCTTTTCTGTTGGATGCTTCCTGGTTCCCAGGGATCTACTTCTCTTTTTTCTTCCCTAAGTTGTTATTTTCCAGTGTCTGGCTTCCAAAACTTGGGAGGCAGGGGCTGGGGATTTAGCTCAGTGATTAGAGTGCTTGCCTTGCAAGCACAAGGCCCTGAGTTCGATCCCTGGCACCACAAAAAAAAAAAAAACAAAACTTGGGAGGCTGAATTGTTGTCCCTTCCCGCTCTACCATTTTCCTGGGAGTCACTTTAATTTGCATTTGTGTAACGATGAGTGATTTAAATATCCTCCACCTGTCTGAAGGTAACTTTCACTTTTTAAAATGTAGGTTGTTGACTAGAAAAGTGCAAACTTCCCAACTGATAAAAACAATTAACATTTGGTCAGGCACTGTGGCGTAATTCCTGCTGCTTGGGAGGCTGAGGCAGAAGGACTGAAACTGGACAACTGCTGGGTGTGGTGGCACATGCCTGTGATCCCAGCAGTTAGGAGGCTGAGGCAGGAGGATGGCCACAAGTTTGAGACCAGCCTGGGCTACATAGTGAATTCAAGGCCAGCCTGAAATACACAGCAAACCTTGTCTCAAAAAACAAAACAAAAACCAAGAAAGAAAGAAACTGGGCAACTTAGTGAGACCCTATCTCAAAATAAAGAGCTGGAGATGTAGCTCAGTGGTAAAGCATCCCTGAGTTTGATCCCTAGTACCACAAAAAAATTAACATTTGAAGAGACAGAAACGCTTATTACCTTTCATTTCACCCTTACACATTGTCACGGTGTACCCCATAAAGATGCACAACTACAATATCTCAATTTTAAAAGGCTAGAAAATGTAAATTATTCATATTTTCCCCCGGGTTCTTTATTCAGTATTTGGCCCTTTGTGCCTCGATGTTTAAGATTTCCTTGACAATTTATAACAAGGAATATCAACGTAGTGAGGCAAGGTGGGGCTCAGTGGTAGAGTGATTTCTCAGCAGCAAGACAAGGTTCTCTGTTCAATTCCCAGCAGCAAAAGAAAAAACAAATCAAAGTTCTGAGAATGTACTTTAGAATGTACACCTGATATTGCTCTTTATGATTAAAAAATTATTTTAGCTTAGCTATAACAAGGCAATATATAAAACCCACAAACTTCACAAAAAGAAAGCAAAACTCCTCCAGCTAGAGAAAGTGGCTCACCACATTTCTCTCCCCAGCTCTGTGGTTATAGGTGCCTGGAAGGGAGGGAAGTAGCCCTGTCTCTGTTTCTATCACTGCTGCCCTAAGTAGTATCACTACTGCCCTCTCCTGCTAGGCAGCCAATAACTATTAGTACTAATGTGGCACAAGAATGTTTTGAAAGTAGATGCACATGGTTATCTCATTTCTTTTTGGATGCATCCAGTGCCAAGGCTCAAACTCGGGGGCACATACATGGTAGAGAAATCTTTACCACTGGGCCACACCAGTTCTGTGGTTGTCTTTTTTCTATTGACTTTCAGTGAAACACAAGAGCCGGGCAGGGTGGCACATGCCTCTAATCCTAGATCCTAGAGAGGCTGAGGCAGGAGATTACAAATTCAAAGCCAGCCTGGGCAATTTAATGAGATTCTGTCTCAAAATGAAAAAGGCCAAGGGTGTAGTTCAGAGGTAGAGTGCTTGCCTTACATGCATCAGGCCCTGGGTTTAAACTCCGGTGCTGCAAAACAAACAAATAAATAAGTAAAACCTGATAACACTCTAAAAATAAAAGATTTGTTCATATACAGAGTAGAAAAACCAAGATCCGCTTCTCCTACTACACTCTCACAACCACACAGAACTTTTCTGTGACCCTCTAACATGTGGGTTCCCCACAGGCAGGTGAGCAGTCTGGCAGTGGACCCAGGTGGGCATCCTCAGATTCCCCAGAGATGGCGTCAGAGCACTCTGGCAAGGGCTCGTGCCCAAGCACAGCCCCAGGTTGTCACCTGAGCTTCTGACTAATGGGATATAAGTTGGGGTCCTTCAACCCCTCTCTGGAGTCATTTCCTGAAGTGATTCACAGAACTCAGGGGACAGTTACACTCAGCAGCTGATCATTGGCCAGCACAGGCCTTGATTCAGTGATAATGGCATCACAACTGAGGAAGAGCATGCACTTACAGACAGAAGCTCTTACTGGAAGGTAAGAGAGAACAGGGAAAGGACTTCAACTTGAGGAGGAGGAGGGCAGGCTGGCCATGGCCCTAGGCTGGGGGAGGGTCTTGCTGATCAGGGTCTCAGCCCAGTGTAGGCTGGAGGGGCAGTCCAGTCCCCATGGGATGATGGTCTCCATTTGGGAGGCAGCCTAGTCTACGGAGGCTCTGCTGGAGTCCAAGGTGACTGCAGGTTTAGGGTGATGACCAAGATATGTAGACACTCACTGCAGGGGGTGGAAACTGGCAGTCAGTTGACCCTGCGTGACAGCTAAGCCAGACAAACCGTCACCTGGACTGGCTTGAGCAAGCTGCCTGGGGGTGTGTCTGGGTGGCTCAGGGAGTCTGACCTCACGTACCATATCTGGTCCTGGCCCTTCCTCTCTGCACTGCTCCATTTCCTGTCCACCACAGAGGGAGCACCTTGCTCCACCAACCCTCTCCGCCATAATGGACCTGCCTCGGAGTCAGCTGACCACGGACTGAATCTGGAAACAGTGAGCAAAAATAAAGCCTTCCTCCTTTAACGCACTGTGTTGGATATCTGGTCCCCGTGACAAAAAATTGACCAATACACCCTGCAAATCTCTTGGTGTCCTCCATCTTGAAGGGGGATGAGGTAGGCAAGGCAAATTTAGGGCTGATAAGACTTGCATTACCAGCTTTTCAAAAGACACTCCCTAAATGATTAGCCTGCCTCCACTGGAGCTGAGCAGGGACCTGGCCCAGCATTTTAATGTAATAAAGGGGGCTGATGTAAAAGCCAGAGGTGCCAGGCTTTCTCCTGCTTAGTCACCCCTGAGCATCTGCAGGCCCAACTAAAGAGTCACTGTTTATAGTAAAATCAGCTTTTAAGCCCTTGACTGCCTCAAAGACAACACAAATCAAGCTTTCAATGAGAAACAGTTTATCCTATGTCCCTGTATGAAGATCACAACAGTTACTCTCTCCAGTTTATCTTTTGAGATGCTACAGTGAAGGCATCTTCACTTTAATGGTGCACCTGGTTTTAGATCAGTAAGATTATTCCTACTGGAGGAGGTAGGGAGGAATACATGCTATACTTTAAAGGGGTCACAGGTCCTGATTAAGGGCCCAGGGGTGCACTTGTCCTATGTCCTTGTGCAAGACTCTGGCTTAAGTTTATTGAAGAAAGTATTTGGAAGGATGGAAAAATGTTAGGGCAGGCACAGGTGAGGCCTAGAAGGATCCTCTCAGAGTTGGATTTGGAGCTGGAACCCCCAGCTCAGTCTTTCTTTGGTTTTATGGGGGCTTCGCTGCATGGCATAATTCATGCATTGGCTGTGTTGATCAGCCCGGCCTGGAGCCCTCACCTCCTCCTGGGATTGGGTGAGGCCATATGTTCTGACCATCTAAATAAACAACAGTACCAGCCCCTATCCTGCAGGTATCTTGGGACTCCAGAAATCACTCCCAAGCAGGAGCTCAGCTGTTCCTGCAAGGGGCATGTTCACCTCAGTGTGCCCTAGCTGTGTCAGGAACCAAAGCTCAAATATTTTAAGAGAAGATACTCTGACAACATACCAACCCTAGCCACAATAGCACATTAGGGATGTTCACATTTTATGTGTTAACATTGAATATTTTGTCTGAATTTGACAGTTGTCTTATTTTGCTCATGGTGTTTTTGTCATGCAACTTTTTAAAGCATGCAACTATGTGACCCAGCATATCTAGCAGCTCTCTTAGACTATCTGGTCTTTGAATTTTCAGTTGAAGCCTTTTCTTGTGCAGAAGTTAGTGAATTCTCCCATTTTCCTCTGGTTCTCATGTGGTGCCAGCTTCCACATCCAGATCCCTACTCTGTTGCAGTTTTGTTCTGCACACAGTGTGAAACGTGAATCTTGAGTTGTCTTTTCCCATTTCCACTGTGCTGTCCCAGTACGGTGTACCTAAAAATGCATCCACATTCCACATCCCACATTACACTTGAGTTTGGGTTTAATTTTGGACTTTCTGCACTCTCTCTGGCCTACATGTCTTTTTCTGCCCAGTACATTTTTCAGCACTGGAATTTGTGCCCAGTGGAGACATGTTTTGGCACTGGAACGTGTGCCTGGCATAGACATGGATTTTCCTCATGAGTTCTTGCTCCTGCTCAGCGTCTGATTCTCTGATGGCGTTGGACATGCTTGTAGGGTAAGGGACTCTTAGTGTGAGGATTCTGCACCATGTTCCTGTGTGAGTTGCCTGTCTTTCTGTGGTCTCTGCCCTCTTAAGAGATCTTTTTAAAATCAGAATTTTTTAAAAGAGGCTGCATCTGCCATTTTCCCATGCTGAGAGAATGGACTGCAACATGCTCCTCTCTTTGGCTCAAGTGAAGAGACAGAAAAGTGCAGATCCACCTGGGAGGGATGTGAAGCAGCAACCACACAGAAACACCTTGGCTCCCATCTCACTACAGTCCTCCCCCATCCCTTGCACATCCGTGCCCAGGGAGATAGCGATCTGATACAACAAGCAGCCCTCCACATCCTTCAAAGCAAGCTTTGCATAAACCCTTCCCTTCCACTAAAGTGTCTCCCATGTTCTTGGGGTGTGATGGGCAGCACAGACCTTAACCTCTGGCAACACTGATCCAACTCCACTGCAGGGTGCTCTGCCCCTGCCCTGCAACCCCAGAGCTAGACAGGGATGGAGGGAGGGGCAGCTCCCAGCAGCCAGCTCTGGGGCAGGACGAGGGGAGCAAGGGACAGACCAGAGCCTTTCTCTTCACCCCTCTTCTTCCTTGGGCACCTCTGCAATGCTTCCCTGGCAGGTCCCTAAGAAATATGAGGCCCATTTACCTAATCACATGGCTGTAGGCCTAGCAATAAGAAAGTCACACTCATCCCAATAACTCCACAGCCTCTTTTTTTTTTTTTTAAAGTGAGACAGGGTCTCAAAAAATTGGTAAGTTGTCCAGGCTGAGCTCAAAACTACAATCCTCCTGCCTCAGCCTCTCAGAGAGCTGGGATTACAGGCATCTGCCACTATCCCCAGCTCTGTGGCCTACTGTAAAGGGAAGGGAACTTGGGTGTGTTAATTCAGCTCTAGAGGGGCCAAAGGGATTGCATAGGAAGTGCTGTGGGGCTGACACAGAAGCACTGAGCAAAGTTTTTTGATGACACATAGAAACTCACCTTTCCTTTGGGCAAAGTCTCCGCTGCAGGCAAGGGTCCAGGTTGCATTTCAGTCTCACAGCCAGGAACCAGTTCTGCCCACACTACCCTGGCCATTCCCCACCCCCTGAGTAGGAAACAGGCCGGGACTCTGCCTGACCCCAGCCCAGGGCCAGCCCTCAAGAAGCCAGGAAATCACAAGCACCACACGCTTGGAGCTGGTAATCAGAAACAGCAGTGCACAGTTGTTTTTTATGACTAAAGTCTTACTCTTCCCATGTTTGGAATATTTCCCCTCCCCAGCCTCTTTTGGACTTGAATTTAAGAATCAACCGTAGCTCAGTTTCTTACTGAGGGGAAGGGTCTGTTCTTGCACTGAAATGTCTCCCTCAGAGACTAGATATTGGGGAAGAGTTTAAATTCAAACTTGGGCATTTAGAATTGTGAGCACAATGCAGACTTTGCTGAGCACAATGCAGACTTTGCACAAAGACCAGGTGTGAAGGAGCAAGCTGCCAGGCTGCAGCCAGTCTGGGAGGGAGCTCAGCAGAGCAACACCCAGGAGCCAACCGGTTACCAAAAGGGACAGGGCCTGGGGCAGGGGCAGGGACTGAGGTGCTGGGGACCTCCCTCTCAGGAAGTCTGGAGGGCTTTTCTGTTGGGAGGGTCATCCGTCCCTTAGCTCCTCTGGGCACCCTGCGGGGTGAAGAAACCCAATTACTGTAATTTTTGTCTTAAGGCATAAGTTTTGCTAAATATGCATGTACGTGACACTTTCACAAGAAAGGAAAAGCCAGAAGCATGATGCCTGCACACCAGTTAGACAAATAGGAATTGTGTGCAGGAAAAGGAGGCCAGCCCTGGGGCGTGGCAGCTGGTGGGAGATAAGGTCATACCTGGTTTGTTCATTCAGGTCTGCTGCTCTCCTCTGGACAATTCTCCCCAGAGAAGCCTTCTGGCCAAATAGCCCTTCTGAAGTTACAGTCCCCTCTTACAATTACAAACCAGATCTGCATATTCTGAGACACCTGTCCCTGACTCCTTCAAGGGTGAGGAGACCTCTTGCTCTGAGCCACCTCCCAACCAGAAAGCCAGCCTCTCTGAGCCCCCTGGAGACCCCTGGTCAGAGACAGAGAGCAGCAGCCAAGGGTGTGGCTCCTGCGGGATCTGGCAGGGCCAAAACACCTGCCATACAGGGCCTGTGTGTAGAGCAGGACATCTTCACTGTGAGCAACGCCCGGATGTACAGAATAGTAGCTTTCAGGCTGCGCTTTGCCCTAAGTGACTCCATTTTATAAACTATCAGTTTGCTCCATCTTGAGTGCAAATGCTATGCCACAATGATTTGATAACATGTCTGTGCCAACAGATGTTCACCAGATATTGGACACACCAAACTTACCAAAGAAACAACTCCCGGATGCACTGCACAGTCATAGGGTACAAACTAATGAAGAAATTAATCCTGCTAAGAGAAACCACCAGCAAACTTACCAAATTAAATCAGGGGCATGTGGGCACGTAACAGACAGCATTGGGTGTGGTGATGACATCCACCAAGCTGTCATCTCATCCTACCGCTTGGTGAACAGGTCTCAAGCCCAAAAAGCAACACACTTGGGCTCACAGCCCCCACCCCTTCAGCTCAGCTCCATCTCCCCTCCCCCGCAGACCATCTGCCATCCACACTTCCCACACTTACCCTAACCCTAACCCTAACCCTCAAACGCACACCAGCTCTCAACAAGCCCTGCACCTCTGTAATCTTTTTTCTTCTCCCCCTCCCTTCCCCCTCCTTCTCCCCTTCCTCCTCCTCCTTCTTCTTGTCCTGGGGATTGAACCCAGAGCCTTCTCACTGAGCTACATCCCAGACCCTTTATTTTCTATTTTGAGACAAGGTCTTGCTAAATCACTTAAATTGTTCAGTTAGACTCAAGTCCACCTGGGATGACTTGTCACAACCCCTTTCCTAGCGCCATTCTGTAACCTCTGTGCCTGTGTCAGCGTGCGTAGTGTGACGTGTGACTTCAGTGTTAACAGCAGCTAAGCGTGGAACGAAAAAAAAAAGAAACCTAACCACTCGGCTCACTGGCCACAAGTAGATCTTGAACGCTCCGGCAGATAAACCTGAGGAAATTCGCGGCAGGTTATTCAATTGACCCGGCACTGGCCGCTAGCACAGGCTGTGAGGGGCAGAAACCTGGGTCGTGACCTTGGCCCTGAAAGAACCAGCACATTTCTCTCTAAAATACTGAGTACTGCTGAGTTGAGGTCTCCGCAAGGCGGAGGCCATCAAGGTCGACTGGTCTCGGCGCCCCCTAAAGCCAGCCGCAGCTGCATCCCGCTGCGGCCCAAGCCGCGCCCACTTCTCTTCCCCAGGGCGAGCGGGCTCGGGGCTCAGAGTCCCGTCTGGGAGCGCCCCGCCCCTTCCCAACCAGGCCCGCCCCTTCCCGGCTAGGTCCCGCCCCTTCCCGGCTAGGTCCCGCCCCTTCCCGGCTAGGTCCCGCCCCTTCCCGGCAAGGTCCCGCCCGCCGCCCCTTAACTTCGCCGTCCCTCCGTCACGTCCCGGAAGCGCAGGCGCCGGGGCGGGGGGAGGGGCGGGGGGGTTGCGTCTGGTGCCTCGGTCCCCGCGACCCCGCCCCCCGCTGTCCCTGCCCACAGCCGGGAACCCTGCGCCCCTCGGTGCAACCTCCGGAGCCTCAGGCGGCGCGGCAGACCCCAGGCCGAGCCATGTGCGGGGCTGCGCCGCCACCTGGTGGCCGCCGGAGCAAACTGCAGTCTTGAGGGCGGGGGCGGGAGGGGACGTGGTCGTTGGGTGGGCGGGGCCTCGCTCGAGCTGTACCCTTCCGGCCGATGGCGAACGCCCCGGGCGCGGTTTCGCTCCGTTATGGGCCGTGGTTCTCGCGTGCTTGAGGTCCGCCTGAGCCCAGGCTCGCTGGAGCTGGCGGCAGGGGCCGCTGGTTTTTGTTTTGACCCTGCCGTCGCTGGTCCGTCCCGGCCCCAGGTACAGGGCTCACCCTCGCAGCGCTTATTCGAACACACAGATTCGTGAGTCGGGTTGTACCCAGGTTGCTAAGGGCCCAGACCTGTGCCGGTGCCTAGGCAGAGCGTTGGGTGAAGCCCGTGCAAAAGCCCTAGGACAGGAAGAGGCCATGAGCTCCCCGCGTGGAGGCTGTGAGAAATAAAAGGAGAGAGAAAGAAAAACTTGCATTAAGGAGAGGCCTCATTTAAGATAAAGACCTGAGAGGTGTCATTGGCTCCAAAGTGACAGAAGCAGCTGTTTTTTACAGAGTAAGGTTTATAAGATGCTAAGGGAATGAGGACATTAAGGCCTACTGTTCTCTGGGTCGGGTCTTCTAGTCTGTGGTCACTGTTCCTGCTTGTGTGTGTACAAGTTTTCCTGTTAAAGAGGCAGAACGCCCCTTGATCTAGAATGTTTTGTACAGTAAACAGATTTAATGGGCTCTATAATTACAAGCACAGAAGAATGTGGCTAAGGGTCGCCTTTCATGGGAAAATGTCCACTTTCAGAGCCCCCAGCTGAAGACTGTGCAGGCTGTAACCAACACTGGTGTGGGACTCGCATAGCCAGCCTGGTGCTGGGTGCATGTCTGCCTGCCCAGGCAGGGAGCCAGCTATCTAACAAGGCCGCGCAGCCCCGCGGAGGATGCTTGGAGAAACCCTGCACAACAGGAGCGCAGGGAGACACAGACGCAGCACCAGGCTCCTGCCCCAAGTCCCAGAGGGAACATAAAGGGTCAGGCAGTGGTTATGTGCACGATGGGTCATGTCACAGCCAATGATGGCATTTCACATGCGACATGACTGACCCTTTGCCTCCTTTCTGAGGGCCTGACACGCATTCATCCAAACACCACAGGCGTGCTCCTGCTTCTGCTGAGGGCCTCATCATGTCTGCTGTCTTTGAGGCTGATCTAGCTCTATACTGCCCCATGACCTGCTGGCCAAGGCTGACTGGTGTCCTCTGCTAAAGAGCCTGGAGCCAAGATTCTGTGTCTGACCTAGCACAACTCTGTTTCCCTGGGGGTCCAGCAATAGGACCCAAGGGGTTGACGGCAGTAAGTACGAGGAGCAGAAAACAGCCCCACCCCTGGTCAGAAGCATGGAAGCCACATCCAAATTTGTGACTCCAGGGCACAGCTGCCACCATGGAGACCTGGGGCAGACTTGACTTCGACACAGCACACTGCTTTACTTGGCCCCACAGCTAGCGTTTGCAGACAAGCTGGTGTCCGTAGCTCAACCCAAGGCCTCTCAGGCTTATGTCAAAAAATTAGCTGCAAGAGAAATTTTTTTTTTTTTTGTGGTGCCGGGGATCGAACTCAGGCCCTTGTGCTTGCAAGGCAAGCACTCTAATCACTGAGCTAAATCCCCAGCCCCACTGCAAGAGAAATTTAAAACAATCTGAACTAAATGAAAATGAAACTACTGCTTGCCAAAATCCATGGAATCCCATGGAAACAATACTGAGAAGGAAATCTGTAGTATCAGATGCACATAGTATAACAGTAAAGACCCAAATTAGTGATCTGGACACCCACCTTTGGAAACTACAGAAAAGCAGAGCAATATAAGCACTAAAGCAAGCAGAAGAAATAAGAAAAACCAGGGCAGAAATCAGTGAGATGGAAAACAAGAAATTAGTAGAAAAATCAATGAAACCAAAATCTTTTCCTTCGAAAAAATAATTTTCAATTAATTGGTAAACCTCTTGCCAGGCTTGCCACAAACAGAGAAAGCAGAAATTACTGTGAGAGGGGCCTTTGCTCCTTACCTCGCAGGCATGAAAAGGATGATAATATTATGAACAGTTCTATGTCCACAAATTTGAAAACTTATATGAAATGGACTGATTTCTTGAAAGACACATACTATCCAACTCAATAAGGAGAAACAAACTGAACAAGCCTATACCTAACAAAAATATAATTAATTAATTAATCTTCCATATTGAACTTGGGGCCTTGCACATGCTAGGCAAGCTTTTTACCCCTGTGGTACACCACCAGCCCTTCACTGGTGAATACTACCTAACACTTAAGGAAGAAATTATACGAGTTCCCTATCATTTCTTCCAGAAAATAGCAAAGGGAACATTTCTTAATTCCCTCTGGAGCCAATATTCTCCTGATAAAACCAAAACCAGATAAAGGGAAAACTACAGATCAATATCTTTCATGAACATAGATGCAAAACTCAACAAAATATTAGCAAATCAAATCTAGCAATGTGTAAAAAGAATTCCACATCACAGCTAAGTGGGATTTATTCCAGGGATATAAGGCTGGTTCGACATTGGAGAGCTATTAATGTAGTCCATCTCATCAACAGGTTAAGGAAGAAAACACATATCATTGTAGGAGAAACATTTGACAAAATCCAATGCCCATTCATAACTAAAACTCTCAAAAACCTCTCAAAAAAGAGGAACTTCTTCAATTGTATAGAGATCGCCAAAAAATGCAGAGCTAACGTCAGACAGTGGGGAGAAACTAAATGTTTTTGCTGCTACCAGGAGCAAGACAGGGACACCTCCTCTCCTCACTCCTAGTTAGTATTGTACCAGAAATCCAGGCTAACAAAATAAGGCAAGAAGAATAAAGAAAATTTATACCAATTGGGAAGAAAGAAATAGAATCTTCTTGTTTGTAGATGGCATGACTGTGTAGGAAACCCAAAAGATTTAGCAATAAAAGTCCTGGAAGTAATAAAGAATTACAGCAACAGTGCAGGATACAAGGTTAATATACAATGGCCATTTGCTTCCTATATACAAGCAATAGACAAGGGGAATTTGACATTTAAAACACACTGCCGGGGTTGAGGATTTAGTGCAATGGTAGAGCCCTTGCCTAGCAAGTGCAAGGTTCTGAGTTCAATCCCCAGCATCACAAATAAATAAATAAATAAATGAAAACAGTACCACTTACAGTAGCACCACAAGAAATGAAATACTTAGGTATAAGTCTACAAATACTTACAGGATCTACATGAGGGCACCTACGAACCTGTGATGAAAGAAATCAGAAGTATAAATAAGTGGAGAGATAGTCCATGTTTATCAGGAACACAATAGTGTCGCAATATTAGTTCTTTCCAACTTGATCTATACATTCAATACAATCCCAATCAAAATCCCAGCAAATTATTTGTGGATACTGACAAGTTGATGCCAAAGCACATGTTAAAAGTTAAACACCCAAAATAGCCAACACCATGCTGAAACAATAGCAGAGCTGGGACACTTGCACACAGAACCCACTATAGCCACAGCGACCAGGGCAGCCTGGCACTGGTAAAGGGACAGACCAACAGGTCAAGGGAACAGGATCAGGAGTCCATAACAGACCCATGCAAGTGCTACCAACTGCCTTTAACAAAGGAGCACAGGCAATGTCACGGAGAAGGGATGTCTTGCTTTTTAAATTGTGGTTTAACAATTGGACATCCCCATACAAAAACATTACTCTAGGCATAGATGTTATGCCTTTCACAAAAAGTAACTCAAAAATTGATCATTAACCTAAATGTAAAACAGAAACTATAACCTTCCAGAAGATAATATTGGAGAAGGCTAGGCAAGCTGGGATTAGGTGGTGATTGATTTTTGTGGTGGGCATTGATCCCAGGGCCTGGTGCATGCTAAACACATACTCTACCGCTAAAGTACATCCCTAGCTCTGGCAATAAACATTTTTACGTATAATGTCATAAACACAATCTGCGAAAGAAAAAGTCAATAAATTGGACTTTATTAAAATTTAAAAATTCAGTTTTGTGAAGCACGCTCTTAAGGCAATGAAAAAATAAGCAACAAAGTGGGGAAAATATTTGCAAAACACATTCTGATACAGGAGGGTTTTAGGGTTTTTTTGTTTGTTTTGGTTTGGTTTTTTGAGACAGAATCTCACTATGTAGCCCAGGCTGACCTCAAACTTGTGGCAATCCTTCTGCCTCAGCCTCCCAAGTGCTAGGATTACAGGTGTGCAGCACCATGTCCAGCTGATACAGGATCTTATCCAGAATACACAAACTCTTAAAACTCAACAATAAGCAAACCATCTACCTATAATCCCAGCACTCTGGGTGGCTGAGGCAAGAGGATTCCATGTTTGAGCCCAGCCTGGGCAAGTTAGTGACTCAGTGAGATCTTGTCTCAGAAAATTAAAAAAGGTCTGGGGATGCAGTTCAGTGCAAAGGTCCTGGGTTCAATCCCTAGTACTCCAAAACTATAAAAAAGAAAAATAACCCAATTTTAATATGAGCCAAAGGATTAAACAGACACCTCACCAGAGAAGTCATAGAGATGACAAATAAGTATATGAAAATCTGCCCACATCATACATCATGGGGGAACTGCAAATTGAAACAACAAGATGGGGGCCAGTAGCGCAATGGATAACGCGTCTGACTACGGATCAGAAACAACAAGACATCCTAGGCATCCACAAAAATGGCTACAATCCAAAAACTGGCAGCATGAAGTGCTGGGGAGGATGGAGAGCAACAGAAGCTCATCTTCATTGCTGGAAGAAGCGCAAGTTGGTGGGCTTTGGAAAAATACAGGACAGTGGACCACAATGAGTAAACCTTAATGTAAGAAAACATTTACCAAGAGTTTAGGGGTATAAGATCGCAGGAGAGAATGCAGTATGTGACAAGGGAATGTAACTCTAACACAGCTGTGTGAAGCCACCCTACTAGAAGGAAGGGGACACAGGCCAATCAGAGCTGAGCAGCCTGAGAAATGAGTGGCACCTGACCCTGAAGGCAACGGGAATGCAGGAGCTCAGTGCTGCAGTAGGCAAAAGCGCCTCCCCCAGAGGAGCTGAAGGAATAGGGCCTAAGGGAGAGCAGATGGCGGACCAGACGCTTGCTGTGGGAGAGGAAGTTTGCTGACTGAGGCAGAAAGGCAGGCACATGCAGGAGCTCAGGATGAGCACAAGAGACATCAGCAAGAAACTGGTGTTTGACATACATGGGATCCCAGGAGCTGCATGCACACAAGAGTGCACACACACGTATGTCTGTGCTGAGCAGTCATGAATGAGTAGCCGGCCCAGTGGCAATGAGCCTTCCCAGATGCAAAGCACAGCTTCTAACCCATTCTCCACTCCCCGGGTAGCTGCTGATTCCAGGACTAGGGCAGGAAATGTACAAAATGAGCACTTAGCATCTTGCAGTGCCAGAAAGTAAGGAAGTGCTTGGGAAAATAAAACAACAAAATACACACAATCACGTATGAGCAACTGAGAGAGCTCCTAATGGCCAAAACTGCAAGATTTGAGCAACAAAATAAAGTAGCAATGCATTATAACCCAAAATGTACTGCAAATATCTAGGAGCCCATAATGATACAAATAAATTATTAAAGAAATCGATAAATAGGGGAAGAGGGGCAGGTCTCCCATGTGAAATTCCAAGAGACTGCCATAGACACTGCACCCTGGGGAGGAGCCTAGATTCCCCACCCTCACCCTTGATCGCGCACACCACAGCAACTCCTGACTCCTTCCAGCCAGCAAGGCGGGGAGCCGTTATGGAGACCTGGCAGACACTCAGCTCGGTGCTCACGGTCAGCATCCACAGCCACGTGGGCAGTGACACAGACGGGAGAGGATGTGACAAGAGGGTGCACTGCCCCTGGGTCCTCCTCTCCAAGCCCCATGGCCCAGTGTAATCGAGGAAACAGCAGACGAATGTCAACAGAGGGAAATCCCACAACACAGCGGTCTGTCCTCTTCACAGCCATCAGAGACAAGCAGATTCAGAGCCACTGCCCCAGCCGAGAAGACCTGCAGAGGTTGATGACTGAATGTCATGTGGGTTCTGGGTGATAATCTGAGGCAGAAAAGGACATTGGGGAAAACTGAGGAAATATGAAGTATGGACTTCACTTGATTAAAAGCAGCATATCAATATTGTTGCTTAATTCTAACAAACATACCACCAGAAGGCGAGATGTTAGTGATAGGGAAAGCTGTGAGAATGGGGCACATGGGAACCTCTGTACTATCTGCTCAGTATCTCTGTAAATCTAAAACTATTCTTTTTTTTTTTTTTTGGTGCTGGGAATCGAACTCAGGGCCTTGTGCTTGCAAGGCAAGCACTCTAACCACTGAGCTAAATCTCCAGCCCCTCTAAAACTATTCTTGAAAGCTGAATATCTCCCTCTTTTAACTGCTAAATATGCTGTATTTTTTACTTGCTCACCTCCTTGACTGGGCCCTCTGGACCCACCCCAGCCTCAGCCCATCTCCACCAGGACTCGGAGAATGATAGGCGTGAGCCTAAGAACAGCTGCTTGGAAATGGGGCCTAGAGGCTCCTGCATGGCAGAGCTAAGGGGACCCTCACTTGCGAGACAGGACAGTGTGGCACTATAATGGGCATTTGTAAAGGAAAAAGAAGCACATCAGAGTGGCTCGACATGTAGACATCTATGCCACTGGCTAATTGATCAGGGTCCTAGGACTAAAACTGACAGGCAGCTTGCTAAACTCTCACTTGATCTGTGTAGTCTGAAAAACTCTAGGTGTGGTGAATGGAAGTTTATTAGTCAGCTTGTGCTGCCGTAACAAAACACCCAGTGTGTGAGACCAGTGTGGCCGGTGATAGATACTGTGTCCTGTGGAAGGGCCGGTGATGCAGTTCCCACGGACGAGATGAGGCTCTGGACTGGAGCAGTGGCACACCCAGCATGAGGGATGGCACGTGGTGTTGAGCCTGCAGATAGCATCAGGATTGCACATAGAGTAGCCTATTGGGGGCTTCCTCACCAAAGCATGGCTCTGCATGAGGCAAGGCCAGCAGATCCCCATGATTAGGGTATCAAGAAGAGGCATACGTAATGATCAGGAAGCTGGGTGTGGTGACACATGCCTGTAATCCCAGCATTTGGGGAGCTGAGGCAGGAGGATTGCCACAAATTTGAGGCCAGCCCAGCATCTGCAGGGAATTCAAGGCAATCCTGAACTACATAGCAAGACCCTATCTCAAAACAAAACTAACAAACAAAAAAATAACAATCGAGAGAAGGTGACTTCACCTCAGGCAAACATAGATGATATCAGACACATTCCTGGTTGCGATAGTTGTTATGTCAGCTTGAATCTGGATGACTGACTTACTGAATGGGAAGACCTGCCCTGGATGTGGGCGGTGTTAGGAAAGAAGGAGGAAAAAACAAAGGTACAAGCTCAGCAGGACAGCTTTATCTCAGAGCAAACCTGAGAGGGACCGCCTTGGCACTTAAACCAGATGGGTAGCTCTCGTATACTGTGAGGTCTTTACAGGGTCCTTAGCATAAAGGGGTGTTGTGAAAGGAAAAGGTCAGAACGGGACTCAGGGGGGAGAGTACGGTGGGAAAGAGTTGTGGCCCCCGCCAGGGACAAGGCTAGAGAACGAAGAGAGAGTAGAAGTTGCCTGCCCAAGAGCAGACTGAAGAATGACGGGAGTTATGGGGTGTAGTCATGGCCACCGGGCCGTATTAACTCATGATTATACATCTTTAGGTTCTTTTTTTTTTTTTTTTTGGTGGTGCCAGGGATTGAACTCAGGCCCTTATGCTTGCAAAGCAAGCACTCTAATCACTGAGCTAAATCCCCAGCCCCGATTATACATCTTTAGCAGGTGTAAAAATCATAGCCCAATGGAAGAGGCTTAAAGCAGTCTCTGGTCAGCCTAGGATGGCAGTGGCCAGACTCCTTCAGGTGGCACCAACCAACAGGCTTGTAGCCTGGATGGAATGAAAAGGGAAAAAAGGAATTGTCACTTTTTGCTTCTTTGGAGGAGCGCCAGTCTTCACCATTGCCTTTGGGTGTTTCCTTTAGCCTTCCAGCACATACTCTTCAGCCTTCCAGTGCAGACCCTTCAGCTTTCCAGTATGGACTCACACTAGACTCTGCAGTGAGCCCCACCCCTCCAGCTCGCAGACGGCCCTAACTCTTCTACCCTTGACTCTACTCTGTAAATCCTTTATAAATCATATTAAATCTGTTTCTCTATTGACCCCTAAGTGATGCACTGGCACTGACAGATTCTGGTTGCAGAGCCCCACTTACTGCTCTCATGATTACATCTGTTTATAGTTTTCCTGGAAACTGCAGGGAAAGCAGACAAGGGTCACTCAGGGACAGTCATGGGTGGTTACAGCTCAAGATGGCTCTGGTTGGGTCAAGCTGGACCCGTAAACATGGAAAGAAATCCATCCTCTCACTGTCCCACAGGCTGGAAGTCTGAGATGAGGGTGCTGCAGGATCCAGGTCGGTCTCTTCCTGACTCCATCTCAACGTGGCCTCACTGGCCTTGGTCCAGTGCACGTGGGACAGGGAGCACTGATCTCCCTTCCAAGGACCTACTCCCATCAGCCCAGGTCCCACCCAACTCTACTGACCTCTCGAACCACCTGCAAATGCCCTCACACTGGGGGTCAGGACTCCAGTATATAAATTGGGGTGGGGGACACAGAAATCCAGTCCATGACAAGAAGCCTGGTATGAGCCATCACAGCAGAGAATGTAGCCCCTCGGCCACAGTCTTCGGATGGGGGCTGGGGGGAGTGCCCTTCAGAACAACCTAGTCACACTGCAAAACCTAGTCCTGTGCCAGCATGGGCTGTCGGGGTGAGAAAGGCCATGGAGCCATCAGAGCTGCCTCTAACAAGGGAAGCGGGACCACAAAACCAATACACATGCCAGAAAGAGTCAGGAAAAAGTGCCACAGTCCATGACTCCAGGGCAGGGTGGCCCCTCAGCCCCATTCACCTCACCTGTTTGGCTACGCAGAAACAAATGGATCTTGGAGAATGGAAGCAGCTCGTTGACAGCTACCCACAGATGCCTGTACACTTAGACAGCGATGACGGTGGCTGCCACCCTGATGTGGGTTCACTGCTCAGCAGTCACCACAGCCTGGTGCTGGCTTCTCTGTGCCCTTAGCAAGATAGTCAGCAGGTCAATGCCACCTGCCTCCCCCTGACTTTAGGATGTCAGTGCTCCAGCCCAGAAGCCTCATCTAGACCACCGGGAACTAGGTTCCTGACCCTTCTACAGGACACAGACACTTTGTCATGTGGACTTAATGGGCAGAAGAGCAAACTCCTTAAGAACTTCAGAAGAACACACATGTGCCATCAGTGGACGACACATTTCACGGGAAATGCCAGGCCTAGTTGTCATCCTAGCACTCTGGAATACAAGGCAGGAGGATCACAAGTATAAGTACAGGCTGAGCAATTTAGTGACTTAGTGAAACACTCTCTCAAAATAAAAAACAGTAAGAGGACTAGACATGTAGAACAATGCAAAGGCCCTGGGATCAATCCACAGTACAAAAATATTAAATTAAATTAAAAATATGGAGCATCGGAGGTTTCACCACCAGAATCCGGGGTCCAGCAGAGCAACTGTTTGATACTCGTCCTGATTGGAAATTGGCTACACCCAGTCCTGACTGCGAAGGGTCCTCTCTGCTCCCCCTGCTGGTATGTGTGCAGCATCTACTATGTTCTCTCTGGTCGAGTGTGCAGTCTCCTCTGTTCTCCCCATTCACATGTGTACAGTGCCCTCTCTCCTCCTGCACCTGTATGTACAAGTCTTCTCTGCTCCAGGGTCATGTTTGTTCAGAGTCCTCTCTGCTCCTCCTGGTCTTGTGTGTACAGAGTCCCCTCTCTCTGCTCCACCTACTCCTGCATATACACAATCTTCTCTACTCCCATGTTTGTTTTGTTTTGTTTTTTGTTTTTGAGACATGTCTCACTATAGTCCAGAGTGGTCTTTTTTTTTTTTTTTTGGTGGTGCTGGGGATCGAACTCAGGGCCTTGTGCTTGCAAGGCAAGCAATCTAATCACTGAGCTAAATCCCCAGCCCCTCCAGAGTGGTCTTGAATGCACTATGTAGCCCAGATTGGCCTTGAACTCATGGCAGTCCTCCTGCCTCAGCCTCCCAAATGCTGGGATTACACACCCGAGTGCTGTGCCACCACACCCAGCTTCCCCTGTGTTTCTGTGTGCCAATTCTTCTCGCAGTGTATAGAATGTGATGAATCTGTGTGTCATCAAATCCTGACCAACAGCCCCCTCAGATGCAAAGCCATAGGGACAGGATGGACCCTGCATGGTTACTGCCAGGCTCTTTCTTGTTTGGAGGTGTGTTAATTATGGACTGAGAGCTGCTGTGGGGGAAGGAAAGTGAGGCATTGGCAGGAACACAGCCAACTTTATTTTATGTCCTCACAACATGGACTCCATTTGCCATGCTGGATCCAGCGACAGGACTGCCACACATGGGCTGCCAAAAGCAGAGAACAATACAAGATCCCCGCTCCATCCAGAGTAGTGCTTTGCTCTTACCAAGACTGGCACCTATCCTTGCCACAGATGAACCTTCCCAGCCACATTCTGCCCGAAGAATATGCACCCTCACGGAACATCACACACCATTCTGTTCCACTATATAGAATTTCACCCTCATGGTCTTCCAAATAGGACACTGTTCCATACTGACAGTCTTCCACAAAGTATGGTGTCACAACCTCATGGTCTTCCACACAGTATGGTCTTCCACATAGCAGTGTCCCAGCTCCATGGTCTCACCCACAGCAAGGTGCTCCCTACTCATGTTCTTCCAAACAGCAGGGAGTTCCACCTTCATAGTAATACACACAGCAATGTGTTCCATCTTCATGATCTTCCACACAGCATACTGTTCCACCCTACAATATTCCATACAGTACATTTTACTATATATCAAGGCTTTCACACAGCACAGTCTTCCACTCCCACTGAAGGAATCTGACCACCACCATTTTGAGCTGAACATAACCCCCCACCTTGTTGTGCTTGTGTACCTCCTGGAAGTGTACAATCGCGGGTTGATAAAGCCCAGTAACCACAGCCGCAGTGACTCCTGTCATTATTCAGTCCTGTATCTGACAAGTAGTCCAAATCTAGTGACCATGACTACAACCCATAACTACCATCAGTACTCAACCCTGCACTTGACAAGTAACTACAACTCCCTACGTGTTCCCACGCCTTGTCCCCAACTGGTGACCACAACTCCCTTTCAGTGACCACCCCCTCCTTATGCCCATGACCCTAAAAAAAAACCACATAGCCTGTAAGAGAGTAGCCAGTCTGGTCTCTAGTGCCAGATCAGTCCCTCTCAGGTTTGTTCTGAAATAAACCTGTCCTGTGAGCTCAGACCCCTGCTTCTTTTCCTTTTTTCCTAACACCCACAGTCTTCCAAACAACATGGCCTTTGATACAGCAAGGCGTTTCACCCTCATGGCCTTGCACAAGACAGTATTCAAGCCTCAAAGTCTTTCACACAGAAAGGTGTCCCCCAATCATAATCTTCTACACAGCATGGTGTTGTACCCTAATAGTTTACCACACTAAAAGTGTTCCACCCTCCTTGTCTTCAACACATCAAGGTACTATTCACTCTCAAGCTCTTAGGAACAGCAAGAAGTTCCACCATCATAATCTTCCACACAGAAAAGTGTTCTACCCTCACTGTCTACCACAAGCATGTATACACAGCTTCCGTACAGCAATCTGTTGTACACTTAAATCTTCCCCACATAGTGTTCCACACTCATTATCTTTCACATAGCAAGATGTTCCACCCTCATGGTCTTCCACATAGCATGCTGTTCCCCTCTTACAGGGTGGGGGCGCATGTTCACGCCCCACTGTCTTCCATTCAGCATCATGTTACACTTTTGCAGTCTTTCACATATCATGGACCGCCACACAGGAAGGTGTTTTACAGACTTCCACAGAGCATGCAGTTCTACCCTCAGTTTTCCAAACAGCACAGGTGTCCACACGGCAAGGTGTTCTACACTCAAAGACTTCCACATAGCTTATTGTTCTGTCCTCACAATCTTCCACACAGGAAGCTGTTCCACCCTCGTGCTCTTTCACATAACAAGGTGTTCCACCCTCAAAGTCTCCCACACTCCAAGGTGTTCTACCCTCCCAAATTCTACACCAAAAGTTGTTCCACACTCGGTCTTCTGCACAGAACACTGCATTGCCCTCTTGCTCTTCCCAACATCGTCTTCCACCCTCATGGTTTTCCAACACCAAGGTGTTCCACCATCATGGTCTTGCATACAGTGCAAGCTTCCTAAGCAAGGTGCTCCACCCTGTCTTCAATATAGTAAGGCACACCTCCCTGAAGATCTTCCACAAAGCACACTATTCTACACCCATGATCTTCCACACAGCATAGTCTTCCATATTAACGTGTTCTACACAGCACAATCTTCCACATTGCAAGGTGTTTCGCATTTACAATGTTTCACAAAGCAAGGCATTCCACCCTCACAGTCTTCAATACAATAAAGTATTCCTCTCCCAAAATCTTTTCCACCCCTTACAGTCTCCCACAAAGCAAGGTGTCCAGCCCTCACAGTCTTCCACACAGAACATTGTTCCACCATCCTCCACAAAGCAGAGTCTTCCGCGCTCATGGTCTTCCACACAGCAAGATGTTCCACATAGCACCACATTCCTTCCTCATGGTCTTTTACACAGCAAATCACTAAAAATAGGAAGGTGTTCCACCTTCACTGACTTCACACAGCAAAGTGTCCCACACTCAATGTCTTTCACACAGCAGGAAATTCTGCACTCACAGGCTTCCACACAGCCACGTGTCCTATAATCATGGTCTTCCAAACAGCACCATGGCTATCCTCACCATCTTCCACACAGCAGTCTTCTACCCTCATGGTCTTCCACACAGCAAGTCATTGCGCATAGCACAATTTTCAGTTCTTGTGATCTTCTACATAACACAGTCTTCCACACATCAAAGTGTCCACCTTCATGGTCTTCCAAGCAGTATGATCTTCCACACTGCAATATGTCTCACCATCACAGTCTTCCACATTGAACAGTTTTCCACATAGCAAGTATTCCACTTTCATAGCCTTCTGACACCAAGGTGCTCCTTTCTCACTGCCTTCCGCACACCAAGGTGCTCCATTGTCTCTCCCTTCTGTACACCAGTGTGTTCCACCCTCGTGGTCTCCCACACAGCACAGACTTCCACCCTCACAGTCTTCCACAATCTTCCAACATATTTCACTCTCAAAATCTTTCACACTGCACTGTATTCCACCCTCATGGTCTGCCACACAGCAAGTCATTCCACATAGCACACTGTTGCAACTTTACAATTTTGTACACAACAAGTCACTCCAAACAGCATGGTGTTCCACTCTGCTATCATACTTTTCCATGATAGCCCATGTTGCGTTTCCCAGATGCAGCATGTACTTTTATTTTTACTTTTACCCCTTTTTTCTTTGTTCAGCCCAAGCTCGTTCTGCAGAGCCTGTTTTTCTCCCAATCTCCATTTCTACCTTTTTAAATAAACTTTGCCACCACTTTAAAATAAAGTATGGTGTTCCACTCTCACTCACCTCTGTTTCTTCACTTTTTATCTATCAATTGAAAAGTATACAAAGTATTCGGGGCTGGGGATTTAGCTCAGTGGTTAGAGTGCTCGCCTTGCAAGCACAAGGCCCTGAGTTCGATGCCCGGCACCCAAAAAACAAAAAAGTATACAAAGTATTTGTAAAGTATAACAAATATAAGGTAAACATAGAAACATAGATTAAATAGAAAATTATGTAAACAGATACACTAGACTAGCATTAACTCAACAAAACATACTGAAACCATACTGACACTATTCAATTTGCACTTCAAAATAAACAAGGATTACAGTGATCATATAATTATACAAATGGCAGTTATCTAACAATAACTAATAGTTCTTAATACATAGATCACTAAACAAAACACCCAACTACATAAGGCAAAAATATGAAACTGAAGAGAAAATCATAGATCCACAAATATTACTGAAAATTTCAAAACACCTCCTTCAATAATAGACAGCTAAAGAAGGTAGAAAAATCTGTAATGAAATAGTTAAAATCAGCAACACCCTGTCTTAATTCTCACTCACTTCTACACATGTAGGTGTTTCACCCTCATGGTCCGCCACACAGCAAGGTGTTGTGCCCTCACTCTATCTTCCACACAGCAACTTGCTCCATGCTCCTGATATTCCACACAGCACGGTGTTCCACCCTCACAGTCTCTTCCACACAGCATGATCTTACACACAATGTGGTGTTCCACCCTATTTTCCACACGGCAAGGTATTCAAACCTCCTGACTACACACACCACATTCTTCCACTGGGCAAGGTATTCTACCTCATAGGCTTCCACACCATAAGGTGTTTCCACCATCACAGTCTTAAACTCAGCAAGGTGCTCCACCCTCATGGTCTTCCACACAGCAACACATCCCACTCTCTCTCCATCTTCCATACAAGGTG